>VDFB02342666.1:0-12311 GCA_007258455.2 Sequoia sempervirens | reverse complement strand
TAATCCAAAAAAGGGATGAAAATGAAAAATTAGTAACAATTAAATAAATAAAATTTATTTAATTATAGAAGAAGAGGATAATGAATAATTAAATAATTAAAATAATTATTTAATTATAGTAGAAAAATGACAATAACTAAATAAATAAGAATTTATTTAATTATAGAAAGGAAGGGGCTAATTAGTGATGTAATTAAATAAACAAAATTTATTTAATTAATCAAGGGAAGAATAAAGGAAAAAATGAATTAATTAAATAATTAAGAATTATTTAATTAATAGAGGAATATGACCTTAAAAGATAATTAGATAATTAAAATTATTTAATTATGCAAGTAGAAGGAGGAATTGATATGAAAGGGTGGGTTTATAGGCAAAGGACAATTTTTTCAGTGTTTACAAAATCAAATAAGAATGGAGAATTATGAATGAAAAAATAACAGTGTTCCAACTTATCAAACCCTAACAATAAGGTGCTGCAAATATGTATGCAATGGCTCCAATTGATGTAGACTTTTATTCTTTCTTGAAGATGATAGATCTTTGAATGAAACACTTGCTTGAATAAAAAAATCCTACACCATAATTGTTTTCTCTAAGACAACATGATGCATGAAGTCTTTGACATGATGAATGATGCTTGAATGCTACTCTAAAATGCTTGAAAATATGCTCTACACGACAATTGAATGCTCTTGAATACTCTTGTGAACACTCGATTGCTTGTTAGATTCCTAGGTTAAAATGTGAGTGAAATAACCTTGTATTTATTCTCAATTATGCAAGAATTCCCAAAATTACAACACTACAAGCTGACATCAGATCTAGGAGAATAAAATCTTGCAAAAAAATATATATTTTTAAATTTTTTGCCACACGGGACTCATTTTCCCAAGATGGTGAATGTGTCCCATCTGGCATAATGTATGGGACCAAAAGTCAAAAGTGCTTAGAAAAGTGTGAAATCCAGTTAGGGACCAAAAGGACTAAGTGGGACCCATTAACCCAAGGTGTTGAATGTGTATCATACCACTAAATCTGGGCCACACAAGCCAAAAATACCTAAATTACTATTGGCTAGTTATTGGTATTAGGATTATCCTTAAAAAGATGCAATAAATGAGGCTTGTCGATGCAAAATAGGGCCAATTAAAGCATAAGATAGACCAATTATTAATGAAAAGCCTAGAGAAGTGTGGAAGTGTGTTACAACAGTTTACAACACTTCAAATAAGACAAGATTAATGTTTATTTCTGATTAAAAAGAGACTTATTAGGTTTAGTTAATTAATAAAACCTTAGAAAAGTGTGAAAATGTGTTACAACACTTCACAACACTTTAGCAAGATACCTTTTAAATCCATTAGTTCACAAGGGCCCAAGACCTAATGTGAATGTCTCAACAACATTACAACACTAAATCAAGGCAACATTAAGCCTAACTCACAAAGAGATCCCAAACAAGTCAACAAAAGCATAATGGATACTTTTTCCATGACTCCAATTATCATAATTGACCTAGTCAAATAAAAAGTAATCATACAATAGAGAAAAAATGGTTATTGATGCTTAATATTAAAGCTTTAATGGTATATAGATGTAGTGGTGAAATTCATATAGGTAATTTACATTTTTTTTTATTTGTATTATGAGAATCGTTCAATATGCTTATTTATAAATAAATGGTTTAATTTTATTAATAATTTTTTCTATTATATATATATGTGCATACATATATATACATACATACATACATACATACATATATACATACATACATACATACATACATATATGTATATATGTATATACATACACATATACACATACCTACATACATACATACATACCCACATATAGGTATATGTAGATATGTATATATATATATATATACACTACACACATATATATATAATGTATATATATATATCTGATTAATTAAAATGTTTTTTGAAAGGTCCTTAACCCTTTATATAGCTACTAGAAATAACAACTAACATATAAAAATAACTTCTTATTTTCTAAAAGTTTGAAAATAAAAGGGTTGAAAAAAGTAACCCTATAAAAATGCTCATAGCAAACATCAACTAACACTATACAACCAAAAACTAATAGAAAAGTATAACTAGGCAATTCTATAACAAGACCTAAAAAGATGCACACCCTCAACTCGGGCTTGAGAAAGTTACACATTCTTTTGAATACCTTCATTGCTTCATTGTATAATGGTCTATGAAAAATAATTATTCTCACCTTAAAAATTACGAGTGTGGGGAGGAGAATCCCTCTACTAAGTATAGATGGAAGAGAACCCATGATATATTAGCTTATTTGGGGATGTAAATTATTGAAGAAAAACCATTCAAGTAGGAAGATGAACACTGACAAAAACTTGAAGAACTAAATGGAGATAATTAGTTGAGCAAGAGGATTAGGAATCAATTCATTAATACTATTAGGAGGCATAAAAGCTCCTAAATTAGTGCCAATGTTAGCATCCTTCGTAGTGAGGTGTTCTTGACGAGTTTTATTATACTATGAGGAATGTGAGACCTTCAATTGAGGAAAATCCAATTCCAAATGACTAGTAGAAAAGCACATTTGACATTGAGAGGGGATGCCTTCATCATCTAGAGTCTAGATCCAAGAGCTATTAGATATTTGTAAAATAACCTATATTGGGAGAGAAAAAGACAAATGTAGATCCATAAGAATGTAATTGTAGGTGGTGTGAGAGAAAAACTTAGTGACATCATCCACCATAATAAATTATCCCAATTAGTTAACAATGCTAAAATAACATGACTTACACATGGAGATGATGATTTGAGAGGTAAATCCAAAAGGTAGTTGATTGAACGATTCAATGGTAGGGTTAAACGAGGAAACCCAGGGCTTGAAAAGGAGGGCATTCCATCCAAAAACTAAGAGAAATTATTTAAGATAGTGTGCTAATCAGATATTGAATGAAGGGAAATCACAAAAAAAATCCTTTGCATAAGGGTATGTCTCTATCTTTCCTTCTATAATGGGATTCCATAGCTTTCAGATCTAGAGGTTTAAATCTCTAAGCCAAGGCCAAAGTTTGTCAAACCTACAAATGAGACCCTTATAAAAAAAAAGAACTCCTCATTCCTTAGAGCTTCCTCCCCCAAAACCATGACAAGGGGGAGAATGATAACATAATCGAATATTTTGCTATTGCAAAAGCAACAAGACCTCTAGAAGAGCCAAAAAAAATCCTTTAGAGGAGAAGAAGAACCCTCATATAGAGTATAAATGCTATTATAGGTTAGTTTTTATATTTCTATTCTTTATATTTGGATATTTGTAGGTTCTTTGGAAGTTTTCAATATCTCTATATTTGATTTATTTTTCTTGATCTAAAAACAAAATTTATTTATGTTTCAAATGTTGATTATTTAAGATGGAGATACATCACACTATTCTCCATAAAGATTTACACCTTAACATCTTCAATTTTTTAGCAACTATTATTTATTTTCTATAATCACGCTATCGAAACACCTTTGTTCAAAATTTATACACCAATAGAAAATATAGATGTTGAATCACCATTAAAAAATTTAAATATTAATAAATAGTCACTAAATTGCAAAAAAATTGGTACAAGGGAAATGATTTTCATCCACTCAAATTTATTTTCCAAATAAAAATCCTCTAGGATATTATGCCTCTTTAAATCAATTCACTATGATTTCCATAAAAAAAAATATTTTCATTTCTCAAAATATATCTCGACTCTTATGCAAAGTTAGGATATTTCCTTCATTTTTGTTACCTAATTGCCATTTAGACACATTTTGAAATTTTTATTGATACTTTATCCATGTTTGTCCATATTGCCATGTATTCTTCAGTTATTATTCCTATCCATGTACTTGTCCATATTCATTTGCATCTTAACTTTTCCACTTATTATCATAATGACCAAATGATAGTTGTCTATTATTCTGATTATAACTTTTAAACTATATTTTAAAATCATAACTTTTTAAATACATTAGAAGAGGACCAAATTAGATTACTCCCAAAATTGAATGAATCTATATTGTATACACAAAATCAATCTTACAATCATAGATTCAATATTTAACATTTCAAAATTCAAATTTAAGTTCCAGCACCTTTTTAATTAATTTAATCTTTGAAGCCAAAATGTCTTCAAAATTTTAATCTTACAGCTTCCAACTGCTTGCGGAGGGATGAACTTTTTGAAATTTTTTTCCGATACCTTATTTTTAACGGTTTGCAGCTTTCATGATAATTTGATATTAATCACAGCATTAGCCATTCCTGAAACATGTGTCCTAGATGTTGGAATATTAACCCTAAAAACTATCCCTCGCCAACCCAGCCTGCCTATATCGCAATAAAGATTTTAACCATCGCGATACCGCGGGGAACTATGGAGAAAGCCGCCACCGCCAGAAAGTTTCGGAATACGAAAGATTTAATATTTAAAGTTTTATATTGATGTAAAGGACATTGTATTAAATGCATTTTGACGGGGGAAAAATTAGTTAGGTGATTTTGAAAAATTGTAATTTCGTTCCCTCTCATCCGTGAAAATCTTTCACGTGACTTTTTACCTGCAGCATATATTTTGTAATTGTAAATTTATTTTTAACAAGGAGAATGAGAAGAAGAAGGTGAATGTGAGCAAACAGAAAATTACGTGCAGCAGCTCTGTGTGTTGTGAAAAATTATATTTTATGTTTTAAATTTTTACTGTGCGTGAAATTTCCTCTGCCTCTGGGCCTTCACGTGGTATCAGAGCAAGTTCGAGTATCAGAGCAAGTTCGAGTATCAGAGCAAGTTGATTATCAGAGTTAATTTTATCAAAGAAGATTATCTGGGTAAATTTCAAAAATGGCAGTAAGCACAAGCTTGACAAACCCACAAATTCCACAGTTTAATGGGAAGAATTATGAGTACTGGTCAATTACAATGAAAGCATTATTTAGCTCACAAGATATATGGGATTTAGTAGAGAATGGATTTCCAGAGCCAGCAGATGCAGTAGCATACAATGCTTTAACACAAGCAGAGAAAGACTTATTAAAAGACACAAGGAAGAAAGATTCAAAGGCTTTATTTTATCTATTTCAAGCTGTATATGAGAGCATTTTTCCAAGGATTTCAGCAGCAACAAAGTCCAAACAAGCATGGGACATACTTCAAACAGCCTATCAAGGCATGGCAAAAGTTAAAACAGCAAAGCTACAAATGCTGAGAAGAGATTTTGAAACAATATGTATGAAGGACAATGAATCTGTAGATTCATTCTACACCCAAGTCATTGGGGTGGTTAATCAAATTAGGTCTCATGGAGAGAATCCGGAAGATACCAGAGTTGTTGAAAAGATTTTAAGGAGTTTGCCCACAAAATTTCTACCGGTTGTAGTTGCTATAGAGGAGACAAAGGATCTCTCACAGTTCTCAGTTGATGAGCTGTATGCATCTCTAATTTCTCATGAACAAAGGTTGAAAAGGTTAGCAGATACATCACTGGAGCATGCTTTCAAAACTCAGGCTTCAGTCAGTCAAGGAAGAGGTAGAGGTAGATCAAGAGGAAGAGGAAGAAACTCTTACAGAGGTGAAAGATACAGTTTATCAAACTCAAGTGGAAGAGGCAGCAATCAAGGCTCAAACCAAAACCCATCACAGAATCAGTCACAAAATCAAAGGTATGATAAATCTCAAGTCCAATGTCACTACTGTAAAAAATATGGGCATTATATGAATGAGTGTAGAAAGAAGCAGTATGATAATAATAGACAAAATGCAAAATTTTCAAGAGAAGGTCAAAATCAGGATTCAGATAAGAGAACAATGTTTTTAGCTTGTAATGTTGCTCAAGCAAATGAAAAAGATGTATGGTTTTTAGATTCAGGCTGTAGCAATCATATGACAGGGAATCTAGAAATGTTTTCAAGTTTAAATGAGAATGTAAAGTCTGATGTTTACATTGGGTAATGACAACAAAGCGTCACTAAGGAAAAGGAGAGGCCAATATTCTAACTAAACAGGGGGAGAAAAGCATATTTCAGATGTGTATTTTGTTCTTGGTCTGAAACATAACTTAATGAGTGTAGGGCAACTGGTTCAAAAAGGGTATAGAGTAACCTTCAAGAATGGTCTATGCACAATTTTAGACAAATACCCAAGCAACCAGCTTATTGCAAAAGTCAGAATGACAAACAATAGAATGTTTCCCTTAAAGATAAGGCCAGATTTGAATATAAATTATGCTCAAGCACAACACTTAATGAATGCACAAATGGGTAGAGAAGAAACTACAGCAGTAGTGCAGACAATCTTTCAAGCTGAGATAAAAGATGAAAATTGGTTATGGCACCTGAGATTTGGTCATCTTAACTTTGGAGGTTTAAATTTACTTCATAGGAAAGGCATGGTCAAGGGACTACCTTTAATAGAAAAACCAAAAGGGTGCATGTGAAGGCACAGGAAAAACAACATAGAGAATCATTTCCGCAGCAGGAGTTTCTCAACTAGAGAAAAAAGCTCCTTTGGAAATTATACATTCAGATTGTGTGGGATCCTATGCAAACACCTTCAATAGGGTGGTAGTTTTTATTTTCCTGGACATTCATTGATGATTATTCAAGAAAAACATGGGCTTATTCTCCTTTCTGTGCTGTAAAATGAAGCGGTTTGATCTGTTTCGTCAGTTCAAGAATTTGGTTGAAAAACAGAGTGGTTATGATATTAAAGTGTTGAGAACAGATAGAGTTGGTGAATATATTTCAAGAGAATTTTTTAATTTTTGCAAGGATCATGGAATTCACAAGCAATTCACAACTATATACACACCTCAACAAAATGGAGTAGCTGAAAGGAAAAACAGAACAATCATGGAAATGGCTAGAAGCATGTTGAAAGCCAAACATTTGTCAAATGAATATTGGGCAGAAGCAATATCTTGTGCAGCCTATATAATGAATAGGTGTCCAACAAAAAGTGTCATGAATATGGTACCTAAAGAAGCATGGACAGGAAGAAAACACAGTGTTACTCACATGAGAGTATTTGGATGTGTAGCATATGCACATGTGCCTGATGAATTGAGAAGGAAGCTAGATAACAAAGGAGAAAAATATATATTTGTTGGATACAGTGAAGAATCCAAAGCATATAAGCTTTATAATCCAACAACAAAGAAAGTTATAATCAGCAGAGATGTACAATTTGTAGAAGATGAAGCATGGGATGGAAGTATAGAGAAGACAGTCAATATTTCAGCTAGTATACCTCAAGAGGAGAATGAGGTTTCAACATCAAGAAATGTTCTAGCTATTGTGACTCCTACCACTCCCATTCAAGCTCAGCAAAGTGGTCCACAAGTGACACCAGAATCGATTGTAAGAACAGCCTCATGCATTCAAGGAAGCAGTCCAACAAGAGGACAACAAACACCATCTACAACAGGACCATCAGGTCCATATTCCACAAGTTCAAGTGATATGTCAAATCCTACATTGGCAAGTCTAAGAAGACAGAAAATCAGAAGCATAAGAGATATATATGAGCAAAATGAAGGTGAGAATAACTCAGATCAGATTTCTCTTTGTGCATTTTATTCTCAAATAGAAGATCTAGTTCATTTTGAAGATGCAGTCAAAGATGATAAATGGGTAAGTGCTATGGATGAAGAGATTGAAGCAATTGAAAAGAATCAGACATGGGATCTAGTCAATCTTCCAAAAGACAAAGATGTCATTGGAGTGAAATGGGTTTATAAAACCAAATTGAATGAAAAAGATGAAGTTCAGAAGCTTAAAGCAAGATTGGTTGTAAAGGGCTATTCACAACAGCCTGGAATTGACTACAATGAAACATTTGCACCCGAAGTAACGCATTGATACTATAAGTTAGATGATTTTACATTGGGCAAAATGTAATAAGTGGTCTCAGACCTCAAATGGATGCAAAGTCACTTTTAAATGGTTATTTAGAAGAAGAAGTTTATGTGGATCAGCCACCGGTATTAAATTACGGGTCAAGAAGACAAAGTTTACAAATTGAAAAAGGCATTGTATGGATTGAAGCAAGCCCCAAGAGCTTGGTACAGCAGAATAGACAGTTATCTTTTGTTGAATGGATTTAATAGATGTAGCAGTGAGCCCACACTGTATACAAAAATGAATGAAGAAGGTGAAATACTAATAGTATGCTTATATGTTGATGATTTAATTTTCACTGGCAATTTGTCAATTGATCTGTTCAAGGCAGACATGAAGAAAGAATTTGAAATGACAGACTTAGGTCTGATGAAGTATTTTTTAGGTATTGAAGTGAATCAAAATGAAAATAGTATTTTTATTTCACAGTCAAAATATGCAAATGACATTTTGAAAATGTTTAATATGATGAAGTGCAAACCAGCACCAACACCTACAGTGACAGGTCTGAAACTAAGCAAGGATGATAGAGGGTCTAATGTTGATCCAACTTTGTTTAAGAGGCTTGTTGGAAGTCTCATGTATCTCATAGCCACAAGGACAGATATTATGTATGGAGTAAGTTTGATTTCCAGGTTTATGGAAACACCAAAAGACACCCATTGGAAAGCAGGGAAAAGAATTTTAAGGTATGTAAGTGGAACAAGGAATTTTGGTACTAAGTATTCAAGTTCAGATAAGTTCAAACTCATAGGATACATAGACAGTGACTGTGTTGGCAGCATTGATGACAGAAAAAGTACGTCTGGTTATGTATTTAATTTTGGGACTGGAGTTGTCTCATGGTCTTCAAAGAAGCAGCCAATAGTTTGTCTTTCATCAGCCGAAGCAAAATATGTGGCAGCCACAAGTGCAGCATGTCAAGCAGTCTGGATGAGAAGAATTTTGAAAGAATTGCAAAATGAACAAATGGAGGCAACAAAAATTTACTGTGATAATAATTCAGCCATAGCTCTTTCGAAGAATCCAGTCTTTCATAAGAGAAGCAAACACATTGATACCAGGTATCATTTTATCAGAGAATTCATTAATAATGGTGAAATATTTTTAGAGTTTTGCAGATCAGAAGAGCAAAGTGCAGATATCTTCACAAAACCACTGGGAAAAGATAATTTTATTTTTCAGAGAAACAGATTGGGCATGGTGGATAGCGCAGTTATGCTTAAGGGGGAGTGTTGGAATATTAACCCTAATTGCTGCCGTCCCCGCCAACCACTGCCCGCTATATCGCAATCAATAAAATAACCATTGCGATACCGCGGGAGTCTACCGTAGCTTTTTGTTTTATCTCAACCGCCTGACGTCACCTCCAGCCAATGCCCGCTATATCGCAATCAAGAAAATATTCATCGCAATATCACGGGAGACTCCGTAAAAGTTTGTTTTATCTTCAACCGCCGCAGTTTACCGGGTCGTTAATTAACCGCTGCCCACAATATCGCAATAAAGATTTTAACCATCGCGATACCGCGGGGAACTATGGAGAAAGCCGCCACCGCCAGAAAGTTTCGGAATACGAAAGATTTAATATTTAAAGTTTTATATTGATGTAAAGGACATTGTATTAAATGCATTTTGACGGGGGAAAAATTAGTTAGGTGATTTTGAAAAATTGTAATTTCGTTCCCTCTCATCCATGAAAATCTTTCACGTGACTTTTTACCTGCAGCATATATTTTGTAATTGTAAATTTATTTTTAACAAGGAGAATGAGAAGAAGAAGGTGAATGTGAGCAAACAGAAAATTACGTGCAGCAAAATTGGTGGTGTTGTGAAAAAATTATTTTATGTTTTAAATTTTTTACTGTATGCGGAAATTTCTGCACTGGCTTTCAACCCCGCCCCATTTTGAGAGAAACAGTAGATTTTGTGATACTGCACTAAAATGCTTGGAAGCTAATTGGCATACTTCCTTTCGCTCTTTGAGCCAAGTAAAGGAATCTAATTTCCCATCTATGTTGTACAGATATATAAATCTGAACAACAAAAAGACCTCCAATAATAACAATTACCTATAAGTCTTTTCTTTTGAATCAAACTTGAGGCGCACAACCACATCTTCATGATATCTTATCATGTAGAACTAAGTCCTGGTTTTGTTGGTCACCCTTGCATCTTCAAGACACTGGGATTGCATGGTCAATGGATTGAATAGTAAATTGAAAGGATATGTAGAGAACTGCGAGTGGTGCAGGTTGTCCATGACTCAAGGAATTTTTGGTGTATGCTGTAGAATATACTACGAGATGCGTGAAATCGAGTACATTGTGTGACCAACAAATTGGAGTAACATGCATGCGAGCAGCAATATTAGGGTGTGAGGAGGTGAAACTAGTTGTGCAAAAGAAAAGAAAAGCTGGAGAATATGTGTAAGAGGAAAATAGGAGAAATTAGAATGTAAGTGGTATTTATAGATTATAATAGTATATAGAAGTTGAAACCTTTAAAGTGCAGTCTTGAGCCATGTCTGTAGGAAGAGGGATTCCATTCCTTGTGTTCTTGTTTGTTTACTTATGTTTTTGAATTACTCCTGTTGTTTTGTGTGTTAGAGAGTATATATATGTATATATGTGCATGCGTGTGTTTATGTTTGGGACAGGAACTAGGACGAATGTGCAATCCTAACCGAGAGTCACATGGAGCAAAAATTTTGTTAATGTGAGGATCTGTAGAAGTGGGTTTAGGCTGCTGTAGGATTAGGTGCAGCAAAGAATATCTTGATTTCTTGGAAGGCTACAATGATTTCTCACAGTAATGTGACTTTCTCTAATTTACAAGTCCATGGAATGAATGATCTATAACCCTATCAACATGGTATCAAAGCGGGCTACAATTCTAGGAGGAAGTACAATGTCCATTCTTTAGAGTTTGCAAGTGTTTAATGATGGAAATGATTGAGGGTGGGAATTTGGCTCTGTAACAAAGAAGGTTGCAGTTAGGAGAGTTGCAGAGGTGAGAAAGGGTGATTCAAGATAGTAAGATGTCGAGAAGGAGAAAAACAAAAAAAGTTGTTGCAATAGCAGAGGATGCAAGCAAGATTTGTGTTGTACTGATAAGTATCAAGAGAATACACAAGAGGATGGATGTCTTTAAAGATAATAAGAGGAGGTCATACTCATGAAAGGGTGGATGAAGAAAGTATTGAAGTTTCAGCTGTAAACTTCTAAAAATGTTTGAGGCTATGTCCTTGAGGAAGACTGGGGCGTGATTAGAAACCTCAGAGGATGAATATAGAAGAAACTATGATGTGAAAAGTAGGTAGCAACGAAGGAAATGCTAGAAGTTGATGGTCTTGGTAAAGGGAGCTTGCCACTGGAGGAGAAAGGAAAGCAAGAGTGTCACGAGGAAGTTAAAGAAGAGGAATGGAGACAAGAGGTTGCATGTAAGGAAATGAGGGTTCATATGGTATTGCAAGTAAGTGCGATGAAGGAGCAGTTTTTGTGTGAGGCTGCAAGGTGGTCATGGAGGAGTTGCAAGTGAGAACAACAAAAGAAGAATACATGAGAATGGTGCATAGGTGTTGATGCAATTGACTGCAGCTAAAGAGCATAGGGAAGATGTCATAATAAAGATGATACAATTAGGTACAACAAAGGAAAGATGCGTGCATGAATCTGTAACTGGAGTTGATTCACTTACAGAGATGCTGCAAGTTGGAGTGGTAGATCAAAGTAGAGTGATATTGATAGTGAGAATAGAGAAGGATGCTAGAGAGATTTCCACAGTATATGTAGCCGGAAAGTAGGAATTGGGAGTTGCACGAGATGTTACAAGTACATTGCAGCAAGGGAAGCTAACTGTGAAGATGTGCATGTTCATAGTAGGACCTCCATGGTGCTACAAGTGGGAGTGGCGAGTCGCAATGAAATGATGTTGATAATGGATACAAACAAGAAGGGCGAGCAAAATGCCAGAGGAGAAATATTGTAAGTAGAGATAATAATAAGAAATAAAACCCACCAAGCGTGGAGGAAAAAGAGGATAGGATGAACAATGTTGTGCATAAGGTGCTGCAAGTAGTGATAAAACTATGATAGTAGAGAAGTAATACAAGCAAGCGCAAAGTATGATGGGCAAAAATGTTATATTTTGATGTAAATAAAAAATGTTTATTTATCAATATTGATTAGCTCAAGATTTAAACATATTAAGAACACCATCATTAATATATAGATTGGAATCCAATATAAATATGATAAAAAAGAACAAATAGCATCTTTAAAGAATTTAATTAAATCAATTTCATCACATTTACTTATAATTACAAATACCTTTAAATAATAAGTTCAATACTTATTTAATTCA
>VDFB02342665.1:0-36154 GCA_007258455.2 Sequoia sempervirens | reverse complement strand
GTTCAAAGGCCTTTTGTTTATGTTTGTCCAGATGTGATCCCGAGTTGACCTCACATCTAAGTTGTTTTGTGATCCCAAATCGATCTCACATTGCAACTTCATTCTTTGACTGCATGTGATCCTGAGTTGACCTCACATTAGTCAAAGAGGGGCAAATGTATGCAACCTAAAATGGTCACCCAGACTTTGGGCCCCATTTATTGAATTTGTCAACATCAACTTTTTGAATAAATGATTGTCACATTTCAAATCAAATTTCTTAATCAATTCATAACTATTTCAAATAAGTTTCCAATTTTCCCTGGTTTGAATGCTTCACACTCTGGTATTTAATCAAAGAAATAAATCCTCACAACAAAATAATGTTATTTAATTGAAGTTACATACTTAAAGAAAACATGCCACTTAATTCTAACCGCATTTTAATTAAATTATTTTTATTTATTTTATTAATATTCATTTCTAAATTACATAATCTTATTTTATTTTATTAAAAGAGATATTATCATCTTAAATTAAATTAAATAAATGAAATATCCTCTCAAGAATATCATGTGATGGAAAAAAAGGAAACAAATCAATTAAAAGGGAAATAAACTAAAAAAAAGAATTCCAATCAAGATTTGTTTCTATTTTTCTATTTATCCCACATTGCTTCTGAATTTTCCTTCAATTCCACTTTTGCCTATAAAATGAGCCCTCTTATTCTCAAAAAAAGGAGAATCACGAATTTTTACATCAGACTTATGCTACAAATTTTCTTGAATTTTATCATTTAAGATTACACATTAGTTTGATTTTATAAGCATCTTAGTTTTAGAGCATATAGTTTAATATTACATTTTAGCTTAATCTTCATAGTAGATTAATTTTCAAAGTAATTCATTTATGGCATTGCATGTAGATCAATTTTCATTTCAATAAATTAGTTTTGTTTATTGCATTTTACAGTCATTTAGATTAGTTTTCATTGTTGCATTGCAAGAACAAGATTCATGGAGATTGGCATTCTTGCTTCTCTTCTTTGAATCTCTCATTCTGGGACTGTATTTGCAGGGATAACTGGGTCAATCTGAGGGCCACAATATCAATCCCTGCTCTTCTCGGATAGAGAGATGTGAATTGATTTGCAATGACTCATTATTGAGTATCCTTGCATGTAAGGATTCACAGAAGTATAACATATTTTCAGTTATACAAGGATTATGCTAGCTGCTCAACTTGGTTATGATGTGATCTTTGCCAATGACAATTCCTCCTAGACTGAAATCTATTGCTCTAATGAGACTACGAGGGCTTATTCTTCAACTAAAACAGCTTCTATCCACCCTTAGCAGGTGCAGAATGAGCCCTGAAAGGACCTACAACCTGAGAATTCCCACTACATTAACCACCACCTATAGTAGGAGTACTACATACCAATCTGAACTCCAACATGACCTCCTAAAGCCAAGGTCAAATTCTCCTCCACAAGGTGAGCTTTCTTAACAACAACCTCCATCGTCTTCGACTCAAAGACTCAGACACCCCCACTAATCCTAGCATTCAAACCTCTAACAAAATGTTGTACTAGCATAGCCTCATCATTAGCAATTTTGATGTACAACTTAAGCTCAAAGAAGCGGCACTCATACTACTCTATGGACATTGCCATCTGTCTCAAGTCATGGAATTCATCTGCCCGACATTGCCTCAAGTGATCAGATAAGAAACAGGCCTTGAACCATTCTAAGAATAATTCCCATGTCACTAAACCAATTTCAAGGTGTAATTTGTGTTCTTCCAGACACCACCATGTGGATGCAAATCCTCTAAGGTGCATGATGGTGCACCTTGACCTAGTATTACTGCCATAGGGATGCATAGCAAAGCATCCATCCAGATCAATAAGCCAAGTTTTAGCTTCCAAACCTCCACCAGAGCCATCATAAATAGGAGGACATGCCATGAGGAGATCTCTCATATTTCCAACGACCACTGCATCCTGATCTGGTATCTCATTCCTTCTCGGCAACTGCTCTCTCTCTGATCACCCGCTGCTCATCCTACCTAGGACCCAGATGATCAAGAACATCTTCCAACAACTAACGCAACTGCCCACCACCCTGAATTTGCTTCTTTGGATTAGGGCCTCCACCAGGAGGGTTGTTCTAGGAACCTTGATTTTCTCCTACTCTAATTCAAGGGAGCTTTGAGGTGGAGAATTATGACGGCTGGCTCTGCGACCATGTCCACATCCCTAACCCCTAGGAATGATTCTACGCAACAAGAAAGGGATTACATAAGTTCAAAGTTACGCAACAAGATTAACATAATGGGTTTACTTAACCTACAATACCTAGTGTTGTTAACCTTGGCTCTGATACCAAGTTGTAACACCCCGCCACACAAACCCCATTGGACAACCACAACAAATACAAAATAATTTTTTTTTGAAAATAACAGTGCAACAATGCAACAAATAAACATTTATACAACATAGATATAACATAAAGTATTAACCTAATCCTATGGGGTACATGGTGCATTACTTAAATGAACCCAACAATTAACGATAAATGATACTAACTAAAGAAAAAGAAAGAAATGAGAATAAAACATGATATAAGTACAAAAAGAATAAGATATAAATTCATAAACATAAATCACATAATACTATATTCATCTTCAAAGCTCAAAGTTACAAATGTGGAATATATTTCCATAGATACAACACAATATAAAATCAGAATTATGTTACAATGCCACTTCCCTTATAAAATTGGGAACGGTAAAATCAATAATACAAAAGTATAATAATGAAAGAGAACTCTTCATAGGTACAATCTTCTCCATTCGAGCTCTAAGATCACTGCAACTGCATCCACGCCATGATCACAACTAGGGACCCAATGGGTGCATTGCATATTTCCACTTGACCGTGTGGACCTGAAGGAACACCCCTCATGCAAGGAGTCGATAAGAAAGAACCCTCGGCCAAAAACTCAAAAATAAAGGACACACATCACAAGACTCAAGCCCATGAACAACATAAACATCAACAATAAATAAACAAATCAAACAACTAAAACAACTCAAGAGGCACAAGAACAAGGGAAACATAGGGGCATAATGGGAGAGTGTCATTGCATGTCCTTCATGGATTCACCAAACTACCTATAATCTAAGAGCCACCTCCATTTATAGTTAACCAGACATCCTATTTCAAGGTGTCGCCCCATAGGATGACTCATGCGGAGCCATCTACCTTTCATGAAGACAAGGTAGTGACCTTACCGACCAAGTCTTCCCACTTCTCCTTAGCCTTTGGGAGTGGTAACGACATGGGCAAGGTGTATATTTTTATCTTGTTATGTGATAACTAACCCAACCCACTAAGTAAATTAATTAGGTTTTCACTTAATTAGGGAAACTCTTTCAAGGGTGATCACTTGTACACTGGCCCCAAGAAGAGCCACTCTCCCCTATGGTTTCCCTAAGACCAAAACCAAGAAACATGTACCATAATGTTCCACCAAAAGAATCATAACTCACAATAGGGTACCACCCACAAATTCCCACATGGTATCAACATAAACCAAAAAGATGCAACCATAGAAATGCATTCACACTTTCCCTAACCTCTGGAGATAACGCTAATCCATATAAGAACAAAGTAAAATATCACATCCAATTAAATAACACCATATCATTAACTATAAGGAATTTAAATAATAAATCATCCAATTCACAATCAAATAACCATTTCCATCAATTAAAAAATCAAAGTAAGGAAATTCACTAATACTTCTATTTATCCCAAGCACAATAATCAATTTAATAATTATCTTCCTACACTTAAATAATTCATTTATTAAATATCTAAGTCTATAAACTTGTGAAAAAACTAATTAAAAAACAACAATGATAATTCCATGATTTATCTAAACATAATAAAATAAACTATCCTTTTTAAAAAAAATTAAAGATACTAACTAAATTTATTAAAAAACCAATTATAAATCACTCACTAATTTCAATTTTTTTTAACTATATTTTATTTTCTGATTTTAAATTTTTTCCACACAAAATCTTCTAAATTCTTATTTTTCTAAGATAATGGAAATCTAATCTTTATTTTTAAAAAAACAATTCAAATTAAAAAGCAGATTTAAGATATTAATCTTCTAAGTTCAAAATCTGATTATAATATTTATTTATTTTAAACAACTATTATGATATATCACAGTACAGTTTGACTAGAAAATAATGAAATCAAATTCTATAGTATATTTTAAATCACAAATTTCTTTTTCCTCGCATTCTAAATACAACTTAAATTAAAAGACATTTTCAAACAAAATTTACAAATAACATTTTTTCCCCTTTATATATAATTTTTTTCCAAAGAATGACTTATTTTTATTTTTCATTATTTACTCACATTTCTTGCATATACACTATATGTATATATAGATATACATATATATACATATATATATATACACACATATACATATACATATATGTACATATGTACATCTGTATATATATATATGTATGTATGTATGTATATGTATATGTATATATATGTATGTATATAAATACTGAAATAAATATATATCAATTCATCTAATGTTGCTGCAATTGAAGCACAAAATAAACTGAATATATGCAAAAAAATATATACACATACATATAAATATATATGCATATATATATAATATTTATGTATATATATATACATTAATATTTAAAAACTACAAAACATAATAAAATATCATATATATGTTTATTTTATCCAACAATTTTCCCATGAAAGAAATACAGTGACAAAAGAGAAGTGTAAAAATTTCTAGAGTGCTCGAATAGGGAAAATACAGGGAATTAATCTCAAATGAGAGATATTTTCAGAGGTTTAAAGTTGAGAAGATTCCAAAGACATAGGGAATGGATATTTCAACAAGAATTCCAGAATGAAAATTACAGAGAGGAAGTAGAAATCTACAGACAAGAAGAAATAATTACAGAGAATGGGATTTTCCCAAACACACACATAAAACATATTTTCTCTTTCAAATAGAATTTCCTTTCTCCGTTTAAAAACTAAATCTATAGAGATCAAATTATGAAATTTGAATTACCCGAAGTCCTACGCAAAGCTCGATTCGAGGACGAAATGAAGTGCAACTCCAGCCAGCTGTAATCTTCCGTAATCTAGAGATTCAAAACCCCAACAACAACAGATTCAACAACAAAAGCCAATGCAAGCCAAAAATCAAATCTTCTCAAATCAAATTGATGAAAAACCACACAAGTTACTAATCCTCAGAAAAAATTTCAACAATTTTTTTTGAGTTGCAAACATTTTTTCATATTTCATTTCCTCCCTCTTGCTTTTTGGAAAAAGCAATATTTGGAAATATACTTTTTCCAAAAAATCCAAATCAAAAGTTGTCATAAATTTTCTAACAACTTTCCCATTCAAATTCCACTCAACCCACCATTTCTACCATTTTCCAATTTTGGAAGAAGAATCTTCCATAATTAATTTACACCCAAAAAAATATGCCTTTTAAATATTTGAATTTCATTTTAATTAAAATTAAATTTTTGAAAAATAAACAATTAATTAATAATAATTTAAAACAAGATTTCACTTAATTATAATTGAAGTTTAAAATTTATTTTATTAAATCACCTTTTTCTAATTAAAACAAATAAGATAATGATTTCCTTAACTTTATTTCTTTTAAAAATAAACCATAATAGTGGGTGGATGGGTGGGCTCCCCCTCGCCCCTCACATAGGCGTTGGATTTCCAGGGTGGATGTGAGGTGGAGGACGGGACGGACAGGTAGAAGTAGGTTTTGGCTTGTTTCAGTCATATCAACCCATCTAATTTGGCCGAATACGGATGTTCCTTGCTTGGTTTATCGACTGCCCATTAGTTTGAAACCTCTAGAGCTGGCGCAGTGGCATGTTGGGCTTAGTTCCCATGGTGTCGTTTGGGTGACACGTTGGGTACGACTATCTTTGTTCTATCTGTGGACGTGTCGAGTGGAAGTGGCCATTAATTGCATTGATCATGATTCATAGTTGGATGGACGGGGGCGGCCTTCTTCTCATTCTAAGGACAGTTCTGCTTTGCCATAATCCTCTTCCGTATACGTGATCTACTGGTTCATTATTCGGGGCTTTTATTATGTCTATGATGTCTGTTACTAAGCATGGGCATGGCATTTGGGTTTTTGTTTTTGTTTTTGTGTTGCAAGGTGCGTTTGGAAAATTCCTGACAATAGAGAAACAGTCGAGGTCGAAGTTTACCATCCTCATATCGCTGGAAGGGCTGGAATCCTTCAGTGTTGATACTCCCATATCATTAATCACAACGGAGAGGCAAATTTCCTTTCGTGAGATCACAGACCAGCGTCTAAAGCGCATCTTGCTCGTGGATGACCCGACGTCGCTTGCTGTTGTGAAGATGGTCCTGGGTAAAGATCACCTAGACAGGAAAGAATTCGCCCGCGACAATGCTCAAATATCATCTAGGTTTCTCACCGTGCTCCTGGATCTTGATACTCCGAAGCCAGTGGCCAGGGAATTGGTGGTTTGAATGTTTCGGGAGGACTTGCTTGGCGGCCTCGAAATGACTTTGAAAGTGGCTTTCAGTGGTAAGGGCATCCCGCGCCCTGCAGATCTCACCTCCCTTTGGGATTTTGACAAAGCAGTCAAGGTTTATCCTTTTCTTCTGGATCTCAAAGGACCCGCATTATCACAACACTGAAAACTTGTAGACGTGGCCGTGGAGTTTCTGAAAAGAAAATTGAAAATTGTGCCGGTGGAAGGGACGGACTGGATCAAAGGTTTTATTTGCTTTGCAGAGGTAAACGGATTTTGGTGACATAGTGGGGTATTGTAGTAGCTCGTATGGTTTTTGGCTAGCTTTTGTCTTAGTATTCTCTACTTGCTCAAATTTGAGCTATGGCATTTTGGCTGTTGTGGTGGTTAGGCTAATGTTTTTTTCTCTCCTTCGAATCGCTACTCTTATGTTTTAATCTACATGGAGTTTATCCTTGTTAGCTCCTTTTTGGCTGTCTGATGGTCATTATTGAAAATTTCCTGCCTAGCAGACGTTTGTAAATTTCTTTTATTATCTATGAAAATATCACCTTATGGATCAAAAAAAAAAACCATAATAATTTATCTAACTATTTATTTAATTTAATGATTTAAATTAAAGGATAGCTTCACATTTTAAAATAACAATAAAAGTGCTAATGTACACCATAATTTTCCAAAGTATTAATATCATAAGCAATATTGAATCTTTCATTAATTTAATATTTTGCACCATAGACTAGCATTTAATTTAAATTATAAAGCACTAGACCAAGCCATAAACACACTTATAAAACTCATGAAATAAAATGATTTAATTAACAACCATACCCCTGACCAACCACTGACATAGGCGGGGGTAATTTCTTACCAACTCCCTAACCACATCAACCATTGGGTCTGTAGGATGCACTTAGACCCAACAATGCGGGTGGAGTCGACACCCAGTACTTGCATTCCTACATAACAAAAAAATTTGAACAACATATACATATGCAAATAATTCATAGTTAAACACATTGCGAAGGAGAGTTACGGTGAGGCATGTCACTCATGGATGAGTGATGCCACCCTGTCTCCTTTGAACCTGAATCAAATACAATAAACAAAATCTAGGCATCACATCATCAAAACAACTCACAAAGTAACATCATCATAACATGAGTATCCTACACATAAGTCCAACTATCATAAGCAAATAAGCATAACTATCTGCCACGCCCAACACATGGCAGAAAATCTATCAAACAGAGTATCAAATATGCATTAGAACATAACCAAAAATCACACTGAAGCAAAAAACACACACGAAAGTAGTATCAAAGTATCAGAACATGAGAGGCACTACAAGTTATATTTTTGTGATCTCAAAAATTTATAGTTCTATAAGTATGTTTTTAGTTGGACATTATTTTTTCTTATCTTCACTTGTAATTTTCAATTAAGTATAGTCATTTATCTTTACTTATTTTATTAATTTCTTCAAAAATTTAGCTATTTAGTTTTAAGTTATTAGCTCGTTGTAGAATGGGCATTACAAGAACCGAGTAAAAAGAGAGGACACAAAAATGGGTCTAGGCAAGACCAAATTGATTAAAAACATATTCACAACATAACCTATGATTTCTAGTAAAGAAAAAATAAACCATCAGGCTAACCAACAAAGAAAAGGGAACATGTGTTCTAGGATGATTTATCCTAGTGACAACTCATCGGGATTGGCTTAGCAACTGAGTGAAAAACTAAAATCTACAAAATATACAATATCCTTAGCACAACCACATCAACTCCAAGACCTAAGGTCTAGTAAATCGACAACACTAGGGGGAAGAGCTTGCAACACTCCAAATCCAATAAAGATAGGGACTTAGGCATGGACATGGAAAGTTGAAACAAATACTTCCATTTTACCATTTCCTCCAAAAGCGGCACACCCAAGCAAGAAAATGCAAAGGAAAGAAAGGAAAAGCAGCAAAAAAGGGGGGTCCACATTTTTCCAAGGAGAAAAATGGGGCGTGTTATGAGACCACACAATAGATAAGTTGATAATTGTCACATATGAAAATGATGAGTCGAAACAATTGATAATCCTAAATTAAAGTTGAAGTTGGGAATACAAAATGTGCAGTAGATCCCTGATCTTATAATCCATTATCCATAGACTATTATGTATTTGGATCATAGCTTTCCTTAATCGATTTCATAATCGAGGCTCTTTCTTGGGAATTCGACTATATTCATCATAGGTTAAAATACTTCATGATTGAGTGTGTATCGGCCTTTTATTTTTTTTTAAATCTTCCAATATAATTTATGAAAAGTTTCTAAACATTTTCAACAAACAAATTTTGTGCATTTGACATGATCATTGCACTCTATGAGACCATTTTTTCCTCGAGGCATTTTTTTGAATGGTTTACATACTTGGCCTGAGTTTGCCCTAATTTTTAGATGTTCACCATAGAGGATATATTTTTCCACCTTTTAACTATTGAACTAAATGTATGAAATAGTCATTTATTTGTTATAAATTTCAAATCAAACTCTTCTTTTCATGTTATTTAACTATCAATCAGCTTCTGCTTGAAATTGCTCTCTAAGTATTACAAATTTCTTCAAACAATTTATGGGGTTTGTTCCCTTACTCTCTAGCTTTCCATAGCTTTTTGAATTTCTAAACTTCATTAACAAATGAAAAATTTATCATTATTTTATTAGAACTATGTTAATCTAATTTCTACTGAATTTTAAGTTTAAATTGTAATGTATTAAAATTGATGCAAGCTTTTGGGTTCAATTGTGTATGTTTTTGTGTTGATGTTTTAGATCACATTCACTGATCCATCATCAAGAAGAGGAACAATAGAATGAAGGAAGTGAAAATAGAACCTAATAAAGGGTGGGGGAGGAGGGGTGAGAGAGAAGAAAAAAAATAAAGGAAAAAAGACAATTAACAAAAAGGTGAAAAAATAAAACAATAGGAATATAAAGCAATGGAAAATAAAGATCAATATGAGAAAAAAAATTGTAAAGAAAAAACTAAAGAAATAGTAGGAAAAAATAAGCAAAAGAAGTTAGAAACCAAACAAAAAACAAATAAAAGGATAAAGCAAGGATGAAAGAACAACAAAAGAAAGTTATAAATAAGATAAATTTCTTTTATATTTATCTCTTTATTTTTAGGTTCTTGTGTTATTCCTTTTTATGTTTGTTGATATTTGTTTTTCTATTTATTGCATGTTCTTTTTTTTTCCTTTATTTTTTGATCCTTTTGATTTACTTTTGTTCCTTCTTTTATATACCCCCTTTAGAGTTGGTTCTTTTTTATTTTATCACATTTTCTTTTTGTATTTGTGCTTTTCTTATTTTCCCTTTTATGCTCTTTTAATTAGCTTCTCTTACATTTTTTTTCTCTTGTTCTTCTCTCTTCTTCATTTTGATTCTTATTTATTATTTCTACATTTTTAAAGGTTAGCTTGATTGCTTTTTCCTTTTCTTTCTTTGGTATGATGTTCTTTCTCCCATGTTCTCATCTTCTCTTATATTCATTCTTTGTTCCTATTCCCTTCCATGTCCCTTCATTTTGTTGTTCTTTCATCCTTGCTTTATTCTTTTATTTATTTTTTGTTTGGTTTCTAACTTCTTTTGCTTATCTTATCTTACTATTTCCTTGGTTTTTTCCTTACAATTTTTTTCTTATATTGATCTTTATTTTTCATTTCTTTATATTCCTATTGTTTATTTTTTTCACCTTTTTGTTAATTGTCTTTTTTCCTTTATTCTTTATTATTTTTTCTTCTCTCTCACCCCACCCTTTATAGGCTCTATCTACACTTCTTTCGTTCTATTGTTCCTCTTTTGGATGATGGATCACTGAGTATGATACAAAATGTCGACACATAAACATACACAGTTGAATCCAAAAGCTTGCATCAATCTCATGGACTATGGAAAACTCATTCCTATGTATTAAAATTGTTATTCATGTACATTATATTTAAATAATACATTAGGAAAGATTGTATTCCTAGTGTTTGTGGGTTGTATTATTATACAGACAATTTTTTTATAAAAGAGGGGTAAAAATTTATTAATCAAAAGAAATCAATGATACAACCAAAGAACTAAAGCAACCCGTAGGGACAACCAAGTGCACTAGCCAAAAAGAGCAAGAAAATACAAAAGGCCAACCAACCAAACAATCCTTAAGAACCCTGACTATCCTCCAATAACGACAAATTGAATCTTTGGGAGCAATCCAAGTGGAGTTGCTCCCAATTGTCAATAGTTCAATTACCTCTAAACTCTTAAGCCCATTTTGCCAAATAGTCTACAACCATATTCCACTCTCATGGTATATGGACAAAAGAAATCTAGTCCCAAGCACTGCTAAGATGGAGAATCAATTGAACCTCAAAATCTAGTTGTCAATTTACCTTACTCAAACTTGGTTGATTTAGTAAGTCAACCAAGATCTGAGAATCCAACTCATGAGTGACCTTGCACCACCCAAGAGAACACACCTTTTCCAAATATATGTAGATGACCCAAAACTCCATAGGATTATTATTCTAGTGACCTTCAAAGATGGAGAAGAAGAAAAGGGCCATTCTAGAGCTATCCCTCCCAATATCACCAACTCCAACATAACCATGATTACCCTTGGAAGAACCATATGTGTTTATCTTAAGAACACTAGCAGGAGGTGGAGCTCATATGTCCTCCCATTGAGTTCTCCTAATGGGATGCATTTTCCTCTTGATGGTAGTATTCTATTGTCCCTCACCAATGAAACCCAATATTTGCATCAAAAGTGTATCCCCAGGCTCAAGAGATGGATCCACATCAAACTTGGCTCTAACAATTTCTCAAACCATACTAATAATCCTTTCCCAAACTTGATTAACCACTAAAATACCTCCCTAGAATATCCTCTAGTTCCTTTCTAGCCATATTTTCTAAAGGATGCATGAGGGGCCATTGTGCCAAGCCACATGGACATAGTGCATCTTGGTTGGTGGTCTCCCTAAACTTCTCCAAGATTCAACTAGAGACGAAGCATGCACACAAGTCTATTTCCAAACCTCCAACCAAAAATTCTAGATGGTTCTAGAGAAGGTACACTAGAAAAATAAGTAAGAGGACTCCTCACTGCTACCACACATAGTACAAATATATGGCCCCTAAAAGCCCCTCTTTCAAAGCTTATCCCAAGTGAGAAACCTGTTTCAATCAAGAATCCAAAGGAAGAAATTGCATTTAGGCCAAGCAAAATTATTCCAAACACACTTCCAAGGAACTTCCTTCCCTCCATATTTTTTCCTATCCAAAACTTGATAACTAGTACACACTGTAAATACTCCTCGAGGATCAAGACTCCAAGCAACGGTATCACTCCTTCGTAGAGAACTACACACTCTGCAAGATAAAATTTTAGATAACTCTTCCTAATCGCCCTGCGACCCAATTGGTGGCTAGGTATGAGAATCCTTCCACTGCCACACCTCCACTTGCCTAAAGGTTTTTGCCACTTTGAATTCTTCCACTCGTGACCATCCATAATCTAGGAAGGAGAGACATATTTTTTGAAGGTGAGGATGATTGGTCATGATTTGGGGATTCCCATCCCATGATTCAAACTAGAAGAGAGCCTCAAAGCCTCTATGAAAAATCCAAAATAAACCTTGCTTGACCAAGGAGGCCCCCTTTTTTAAAGTGTCCCAAATAAAAGAACCTCTATTGGAAAAGGAGACTTAAGACACATCTTTTGAAAGCAATCCTCCCAAATATTTAGCAAAAATAATCATAGCCCAAGCTTGATCCTGATTAGTAACATCCAATACAAATTGGCTACCAAAACTTGACCAGTGAGTAAAGCTTGTTGCATACCCAGACCTCCCCACTGTATACATATGGATTCCCACTTGACCAAACTCCACTTGGAGGAGTTCAAACAAACAACCCAAAAAAAATGTCTAGATAGAGCATCAAACTCCTTACTTGAGGGGGTGACCTGAACCATGCACCTATAGATAGGGAGAGCTTGAACCATGAATTTTAACAACATAACCCTTCCTACAAAAGACAACCATTTGAAGGTCTAGTTGTTAACACACTCATGGAACTTATCTAGCACTTTTTGCTAGTATCCCCTTGGCAAAGGGCTAACAAAGAGATGGATACAAAAATACACAAACAACATGGCACCAATTTGGAATCTAAGAATGTGAGAAATTCTAGCCTAAATAGGGGGAGGGGTATTGAAGAAAAAAATAGAGGATTTAGCTTCATTAATTTTCTGACTAGAGGCTACAAGATATATATCCAAAGCATTGAAGTTACTGGCTTACCTGATTCTAGAAAATCCAAATAAAGTCTTGTCATAGAAACTCCCAATAAAGTCTTGTCATCTACAAAATGTAAGTGAGTTTGAGGAGTCAAACCCTACCCCTAATTCCAACCTTGAATAAGACCACGCCTTAGATGAGCTTTTAGAATTCTCCCTAGACCTTTGGCCATAATAATGAAGAGATAATGTGATAGGAGGTCACCTTGTTGAAGGCCCTTGGGAGAACCAAAAAGAATCATAAGCTCACTATTAATTAGCACTAAGAAGGAAATTGACATAACACAACTCATAACCCATTTGATCCATTCCTCCCCAAACCCAAAGGCACAGGGGATTTTTCAGAGAAAATACCATTTCATATGGTCATAATCTTTGGTCATGTCTAATTTAATGAACATGGCCTTCTCCTTAGAGCAATCCATGGAATGAATAGCTTCAACCTCAATAACAACTCAATCCAAGATTTTCTTGCCTACCACAAAACCCACTTGATCTTTTGATATAACTTTACATAGCCATAGATTAATTCTCTACAATTAATTTGGATATAATCTTATAGATTACATTATAGAGGGAAATATGCATGAACTTATCCAGATAATTCATCCCTTCTCTCTTGGGAATGAGAGCTAAAAGGGTTAAATCCATTACCTTCAACATTTGCTTGTTTTATTGAGATTCTTGACCACATCCAACAAATGAAACTTAATAATGTCCCATAATTCTTGAAAGAATTATATTGGGAATCCATCAAGGCTAGGAGATTTCCCTTTCTTCATATGGAAGACAACCTCTTCAACCTCCTCCAAGAGGATGGGTCTATTAAGCATCTCATTTGCCTCATTAGGAACAATAGATAGAACACAATCTAGAATGAGAAGCTCCTCCTCCTCAA
This sequence comes from Sequoia sempervirens, assembly GCA_007258455.2. Classification (NCBI taxonomy): domain Eukaryota; kingdom Viridiplantae; phylum Streptophyta; class Pinopsida; order Cupressales; family Cupressaceae; genus Sequoia; species Sequoia sempervirens. Next base: position 22,310 of record VDFB02342665.1, on the reverse strand, counting down.
TAGCCAGAGAATCCTCATAGTATAATGAAGAGTAATAGTGCATAACATCTTGTGAGATATCTCTAAAAGAGGTGAGTTGCACTCTTTGAGAAGAAACCAAACAAGATATTGAGTTACCATGACTTCTATCCTTGACCGAGTTGAAGTAGAAATTCATATTTTTGTCACCTTCCTAAATCCATTAAATCCTAGACTTTTGTTTCTAAAATGTCTCTTCCCATAACTCCCATTTTTCCAAAACCTTCATGGATTCCCCTTCTTCTTTAAGAGAATCCTTAGTAAGACCTTGATTTTTTATTTTCCTAGTGATGGTATCCAAGCAATGTTGGGCTACAAATTTTTCTTTAAAGATATTTCCAAAGCAATGCTTATTCCACCTCTTCAGTTGGTACTTCACAAATTGGAGCCTCCTAACAAAAGAATCCATGGTAGTACCATGCTCAAGAATGCCCTTACACCACCACTCACTCATAAGATCCTATAAAGAAGGCTCCCACAACCACATAAGTTGGAATTTGAATGAATGATTTTTAGAGACACCCCTATCTTTTGTAGCTAGTTTAATAGGCTAGTGATTTGATCCTCTCTAATCTAGAATCTCCAAACTAGTTAACCAAAATTGTTGCCAACCCAAAATATAGAGACTAGAAATCTATCTAATCTCTTTGAGATGTAACCCTCTCCACATCTCCTATTACTCTAAGTAAATATACCATTCCCTAGTTTTATATCAATCAGGTTTAGAGAAGCAGTATTATCTTTGAGCTTTGAAGAGGAAGGCTCAAACCTATTTACTCCCCCCTTCTTTCCTCCAAACTAATAATGGAAATGAAATAACTAGTTAGAATCTAAGGGAACAAAGGAGCCAGGGACCACACATATCCAATGTGATACTAGAAATGATTTTTTCTAGGCAGGTCTATCAAAGTATAGACATTGGAGAAGAGGAAAACTTCACTAAAAGAAAAGCTCAAAGCCACCATGGATAAAGAGTGTCTATTGGAGATCCACCAAAAACCCGAGAAATATTTTGTGTGTCCTAAAGAAAAATAACCACACTAGCACTACCTTGATCACCAATGCTTTGGAAATGCCCTCTCCACCATAACTTGGGAGCCACATTAATCATTCCCTCCACATATAACTTAGATTCCTAAATGAAAACAACATCAAGAGTGTGCACTTTAATCAAATCTCGAACAACATTTTATCTAGGGATGTTGTTCAAACCTTTTGCATTCCAAGAAAGGACAATCATTTAATTTTATCTTGGTCTTTCTTCCTCCCCAGCTTAGAGGGAATCTCTGCACCCCACTTTTTGAAGTTCTTTTGTTGCAAGCCCAACGTAGGCACCTCTTTAGATCCTTTTTTGAGTTCTTGTGACATAAACACTTGCACCTACTAATTGAAATCCAGGGCCAACCCTTTGACCCCCACATGCTCCTCTAGAAAATCTAGTTTCCCAAACAATGCTTGAATTTGATATATCTCCATTTGTGAAGCAAGTTGGGAATTCCTTAAACTGTTAAGATTGTTGACCTTAATGGGGGTGAGTTGATCCCCTTTCACAATATCTGAAATAGAGTGTATCCTCCTTAGATCATCAACGTACTAATCTAAGACCTCCAAAGATTCAAAACGATTATATGATTCATCACCCTACCTATCCTTGATTGTCATCTTCATACCCCTACCCTTGTTGTGGGGTTTTACTGGAATGAAACCATCCTTATTTGATACCTCCTGTGACATAGGGGCTTTTCCCTTATCCTTTGGTAGTGGAGGGTGAGGTGACACCTTGATTGCAACACCACTGACTGGTGCTCCAAGAGAGTTGATCTTGGGAAATTTTCTCTGCAAGTGACCATACTCATGATAGATACTACAAAAAAATGGGATGGTTTCATATTCAAGTTGTTGGATCCATGCTAAATTTCCAATGAATTCAACAATGAGCTATTTGAATCAATTTCAACATAGACACGGGCATAGGAAATTACCTTATTTAGCATCTATTGGGATGGGGCAACCAATTTACTAAGAAGTAGAGCAATCATGTAAAGAATGTCATTCCTCTAGAACTCTATAGGGAGCCAAGGAAGACTCACCCAAACTAGTACGCTTGAAGGAAACACTTGTGTAGGATTGAACCCTATGTGCCATGCTTTGATGAATAAGCTCACTTGATTGTAGAAATATCTAATCCACCTTCAAAAGCTTTGATTTGATCCACCATGCATGAAAATACCATCATAAAATAATTTTTTGTAGCTTGCATAACCTCCATATCCCCTTTTGGTTTCTAGGTTTGATGAGCCCATGGATCTAGGGAAGGGAGGGAAACACACATACCCATGAATTTACAAATTAAAGCATGGTTACAAAGATAGTAGACACCATCAACAATTGACTCTGGTTGAATAACTAAAATTGAGTGAGTTGAACATCTTTTCAATTAACCATTTTCCTTTAGATCATGAGGACCTTGGTTCTACGATGAACCCCCTTCATTGAGTGTATTGGTTAAAAGTTTCACAACTCTAGAATGAGTAGACAGGTCAAGATCAACCCCTGATAATACTTCAGAGAAGGTCATTTTCTTGGACTCTCTTGAACCTTCACCCAACATTGAAACCCCAAGATAAAAACAAGCAAAGAGAGAAAGGACTCACTGCATCCCCCAATTCCTTCCCCACATAAAGAGCACATCATAAATCTACACCACAAAATAGAAAAAAACTCCAATGAGCCCCCACACCTGCGAACAACCACCAAAAAATCCCATGCCAATGCAAAGAACCCCAGATCGCCCCTTACAAGAATAAACACCGATATGCAAAGGAGAAAATGGGTGATAAAGGAAAATAACCAAGGTCAAAGCCCTAGAACACATGGTTGAGGAAAACCTCAGCAATGCTCAACCTCCCAGCACACACCATTGCTCTCTTGCAGTTAAAGCTTTCCCTTGTTGTAGTCAATTTTGTTTAAACCATATGATTACATTTATTTATTTGTTTGTTTATCATTTCATTTTGAATAAAAGAGATGATAACAAGCAACGGTGAGTCTTTCATTTTGAATTAAACATCGCATATAATTAAGAGATATCATTAGACTTAAATTGCCTATCAATTTTACATAAAATATTTGAATTAATAAAAAATGTTATTGTAATCATTACATGATGAGATGAAGAGTTTTTTCTTATTGTGATTATTATGTATGTTACTGTATTCATGAGTGTTTGTGGAAAGTTTACCTTTTGGGATGGGTGCTGAATATGGGTTATTGGGGAGCATAGACTGCTTTTTCTAGTTCTACTTTTATTTAGTTGTATATGGCTATATTCTTTTCCAAGGGATTGTAGACCATTGAGATGGATGTATTTATTATATATTTTCTCTCTATCATATCCTAATATTGATCATAGCATGTTCTAGTATGAGAGAAATGCATGTAGATATACTAGGAATGCACCAAATTCCATCCTATTTGTCATTTTTTTTTGCTAACCATTTTGTGCAAGGTTGGTGGTTCTTCATGTCTGGAAGAACTCTCCAGGGAAGTGTAACTTTTATGGTTGGGAAGAAAAATCACCTAGACCATGTTCTCATCTCTTGACTTGCAAATGGCTATCATGGTCGATGGCAATCAGAGACTATTATTTATATCATCTCATTATTATTGATTTCTTACTATAGTTTTACTTTCAAGTTGTACATTATTTGAATTGTAGAGGATTAGTGGACTAGACTATTGATGATTCTAGTGTATGTGTATATTTCTTGTACTTAGTATTATATTATTATTACTTGTTGGCAAGGGACTACTTAAGTCAACTATTGTACCACATTTTCTAGTGTACTTATGATTCATGTATGAATAATATGTCATATGGTGACATGGCTTGTATGGAGTTATTTTTCAGGTACTTATGTACTAGTGATTATTTATTGTTAATATAATTTATATGATGTTTATTTGGAATCCCTACATTACACATTTAGGATATAAAGGCAATCTAGGTATATGTATATAATTTTTAATTTTTTTAAGTTTTAAATAAATACATGTACTTGTAAATTCATTGGAACCATACTTGACACATTTATAGAAATTATATAACTTGAAATTAATTTTCTCTTTTATGTATTCATGCATATGTGTCTAGGTGGAGGTAGCACATGTTACTCATAGTTTGAGGGCAAAGCGAGTACACACATGTTCTTTGTCGAACCATGTTAGTAGATAGGTGAACTTTAATTTTCATCTAAGCTAACATAGATGTATGTACATGTTCACTTGTTCATGGGTGTGTGTTTGTATATATATTATGATTTTTAATATTACACTTTTGTATATGTTATATGTAGGGCTCAATTCATTTATCGAAGCAAGATTCATGCTCAGATGGTTGCTTGAATAGGAGCCAATATGATGACCCAAAGACCATCTGAGGCACTAGTTTATACATGTATTTATTATTTTATGTATATATTCTCTAGAACACATGCATGTTATGCTTGAGATTTGTCATATATGTGACATGTGGACATGTTATGTTTATGAACTTATATTTCATATCTACTCTAGACATGTTTATATTGATTCCAGACATTTGAGTTTACGTTTATGTTTTAGATCTATTGATGTATGTGCACATTTACATTTATATTTGAGATATATATCATAGACGACATTTTTTTGATGACTTCTTATGTTTTAGATATGTATATATGTATTTTATATATATGTAAATTTTAGATATCATGTGATCCCTTGGTGACATAATTTATATTTATGTTTTGAAACAAGTGATAACTACATGTGTGTGTGTGTGTGTGCATGATGTGAAGTATGATTCGGTTATATATATGTGTGTGTGTGTGTGTAATACACATATATACATATACACACACACACACATATATATATACACATATATACATATATATATACGTGTGTGTGTGTATAATATATATATATATATATGTGTGTGTATAATATATGTATATATTGGTTAAATAGATCTACATGCACATGTGTATATTTTCATTCAATTTGTAACTTACAAGTAATATAAAATCTCATCTACATGTAATATATGGAGAATAGGCCTACATATAACAAATAATGTAAGTAAGAGAATAAATGAGAAAAAAATCCTAGAGGTTTCCTAAACTACTTTGAACCACCAATAATTTGTGTTTGAAATCCTCTAACCATGTTGTTGAAATCCTCTAATAATGAGTTCCAATGGTTGTATATATTTAATACTAAATTCATTATCAATAAAAGATCATTTAATATGTAATTAAATGTGTTTCACTATAACATGTGTAAAGGTATTGCTTCTTTAAGGACCTTTTCAACCAGGATCTCATCACCATCAAATGATATTGTGTTCAAAATTCCTTCTGGTCAATATAATCAATTTCAAATATGTTACTAAATATGGAGTAATTTAGAACCAATTTTGATTTCTCTAAAAAAAATTCATGATGATGTCTATAAAAAGACCTGGCATACATAAAAAATGTACCAAAGTGATATATCTTAGTTTGAGTTCTTTGTGATTGATGAATGATATCAAAATCCTTAGGTTGTTTAGATATTAATTTTAAGGCATGGAAGGTAAATTAATTGAGTAAATGATGATAATGTAATATCTTGGCCTCTTGCTAATATTTAATACACATATGCTCCACAAGATTATAACCATGTTGTGAATTATGGTTCACATGAGAGGTAGGAATAGGAGACATAAGCCATATTAGTATAATATGAATTAGGATAGAAAAATAAATCATGAGAGAATTAATTTAAGTCCATAAGTATCATCATGTGAACTAGGACTAGTGTATACAAATAGACAATAACAACATAAACTAAACACGTTAAATTTAAATATAAAGAATTTACAAGATGCATGATCCAACCATGTTGTAAAGCTCTATCACTTGATTCTAATATAAAATTAAACTAATAAATAACATAATATCATCTTTAAATATACAATTTAAATAAAAATAGAATATGATAAATTACATGTAAATCTTGGCATCCATAAAACCATCATAATCATCACACAAAATTTATTCACTAAGGCTCATGTAAATTCTCATCATGTGTAATGAGAAACATGTAATATAATTTATCACAATCATTTGTATGCATCCAACTATTGTAACTTTCTCTTCCACTTGATCATTTAATATAAAATCACTAATCAATATAACATAACATCATCTAATATAATTTAAATATAAATAGAATATGTTTTTACATGTAAAGAGGCATCCATAATATCATCATAATCATCACATGTATTTTTATTTTATGAACACTAAGGCTCATATTACCATCATGTAATCATAAAGACATGTAATAATTTATCACAATCATTTGTATGCAGAGCGACTTAGGAAAATATATAGATCATCTGTGTTTGCATGAAACAAGAAAAATCACATATGCCACCCAAATGTTATATATCTACGATGCACACTTATTGTTCTTAATTTATTAAATGTAAATTAACTTTGAAAATAATTTCAATTATGACCAAGATAATAGAACTGTTGGTGAACTAAGCAAAATATTCATTCCTCGATATCTCACTCATTCATGTACCACATTGATTGGTTTAGCTTGCTCTTCAATAACATATGGTATTCTCTGATGATCATCTCTCTCTAGTCTCCACTTATGATGTCCATGTGCACATGGAACTTGATGAAGAGATAGCCCAGTAACAAATACTAAGTGGCTATATTGATACACCATATTTTCAAGATGGTAATCAATAAAATGAATCCCATTTTGAACAATTTTGACTTGTTTGAGATATGTCCTTTGCACTACAATTGAACTCGTGGAAAATAAAACTTCATCACTTGTTTCTAGTTTTGTTAACTTCATCCTCTCCTCTATGAAACATAATACATAATAATTAATACAATGTTCAATTTAAAAAATTAGAACCAATCTTTCATTGTAGAAAAAATTTAATAAACAAATTACAATTAAATTTTGTCTAAATTAATAAATATTATAATTTATAAATCAATCTAAAGTTATAAACTTTGCACAAATATATATATGTATATATGCACGCACCATTTTTAATCAATTGAAATCAAAGGAATGCCTTCAAATATTTTGTTTTCATCTTCATTGTATGTGTCAATAACAACTAGTCGCACCAAATTCTATTCACCAACATATCCACGTTGTTGGTTGTTGTAATTATCATAATCTCCCAAAATGCAGTCATATCAGAAACAAGAGTAAACCCTAGTGCACAATGTTTATGTGTGACTATTTGTACTCATCACACAATACAAAAATCTTGTTTTCTCTACCCTCTTGAATCCATACATTATTATTCTATCCACACCTACAAATTATCTTTATAATTCAAAATAAAATAAATATAGAGTTCTTAAACTTAAATTTTTAAAAACAATTTTTTTTTTCAAACAATAAATTACATACCTGATATCTCCCAAAACCCTGCATTTGCCGTCAAAAGCCCTCGAGCCATTCCCAAAACATCAAACCATACAAAAAAAAAAATCAATCTTTACACCTCTTCTTGCCAAATCTTCAAAAAACTTCTTAAAGCAATGTTGGACAAAAAGTGCGTCATGCACTTTATCATCACTAATATAAAAATTCTTTTCTTTCTTAATGACTCATTTTTCATATGTACTATCAACACCATCCAAATCCAATTGTGCATGTTAATAACACACATGCACCATAATAGTGACCTGCTCTAAAGAGTAATATTGTGTTTGAATCTCTTTTTGATGGGTAAAAGAGTAATTTTTTGAAAATTCAACTACTAATAAAACTGTTTCAAGAGGAAAAATATCTGTTGATGCCAAAAATTGGCAAGGTAACAACCTTTATGGAAAACTCAGTTAATGAAGGGACCAATTACGCTAAACTGAGTGACCTTTGGATTTTTAAAGAAGTCAATTTTTTCTGTAACTGGGGTTTTGAATGGAAAAAGGAAGAAAATATATAAAATGAAAATATAACTAAGGTGATGTGCCAAGATGTAGATAAAGGCATGGTAAATCTATCCTTTGGGAATAAATTCAAGGGCCCATTCAGCAATCTGCTATGTTTCAAAATCAAAGAAATCAAAAGAAAAGATTTGAACAATTCATCTAATGACATAAAATGATTATAGCATACATCCACTAAAAAGAGGAGTCAAAGACATGATCTAAATCAAAAATTTGTATTTAAAATCATAAAATTTCTTGCAAATAAACAATCCAGACAATAATGGCACAATATTAATGTCTTATCAAATAACATAAGAAAAATAGAAAGACCAAACAATGGCATAGTTTGAAAGTTTCATATAATAATCTTAAAAACAATACTAAAGGCCTAGTGTCTCTCTCTAATTTTTCTACATCTTTTGAACCCATTTTCTAAAGCGATGACCAATATTTATATCCAACAATCCATTGCCTGGTGAGCTTGTAACAAAAAATATTTAGTATCTTTTGGCAATGATTTCATTCAGTTGTTGCAATAGAAAATATTCAAGCCATGGCATGAAGATGCTTCTCAGTCAGTTGCATCCCCTGCAAATGATGGTAGTGGTCCAAAAATATCCTGAGCAGACAAGTGTTGCTTCCCAATGGAGGTAGTTACGACACATTAGCATATTGCAGCTTGGCGTTCACTCCACTCTTTCTTTTCAATGAAGTCCTCACAAGGAGATAGGAAGCAACATGGCGCAACTTGTAGTTCATTCACCCCTCCCTTTGATGAAAGCTTGTGTCGAGAAGACATGTACCAACAATGTTTATTATCTGCACCATCTGTGGGGTCCGCCAAAAGTTTACACGAAAGGAAGCTATGTGGCAGTGAAGGGAAGCAGTCATAAATAGCCCGCGGTAGAGACACATGGGAGCATAGTGAGAGCTGGTAGAAGAGTGAAGGAAGCCTTTACTATGGGGTGATCCCACAATAGTGGCTTACAATTTTTGGATAAACTTGACACTAAAATAATTTTTTTAACTAAATCTTCTCTTTCAGGCACCTATAGAGGCTAAACCGTGAGGAATTTGAAGATGATGCAAACTATGGTTTTGTGACATTTTTTCTGTAGATTCTAAATATACATATTTTAATATTTTTGGAATCAGATTGCACTTCTTTTTCCATCTCCCTTGAAAACTAGTTTTTTTCAGAAAACAACATTTTTTAAAAAGTGACACTCACCATATAATGCATAATTTTTTTCCATGAAGAATAAAATTATAATTCTTTCGAATTTAGATTTTTAAATTTGATATCTAGTGCTTCCACCTGGTTAGATAGTTTTCTAATATTATTTTCTTTAATCAAGTTTTGAAGTCAAACCAATTGAATAATCTCGAGACATAGGGCTATTGTATAACACAGCTTTTGTATGGTATCGAATTCAATAATTTATTTTTGGTAGTTAGATCAAGGACTTCAAATATATATGGTGCACCATTTTTCAAAAAATTGACAATCTTCTATTTTTCCACATGTAGAACAAAGAGCGTAAAACCTGAAATTCAAGTGCTAGAAATAAAGTCAGTTAGGTATAATTAAATTAAATTTATTTAAAAATATACTTTTTGGGAAGCTTATAATAAGGACTACATACTTACAAAAAATAAATTTTAAATGAATTCATTGATCCCCCAAAAGGTAAATCAAAAGTTGTTTTTTATCAACATTTTGATAGGTGTAAAGGAGACTTTGTTATAGGTATGGTTTAAAACTAGCGAAGTTCTATCCAAGGGGGTTTGAACTAAGGTAGTTTGATCAAAGCCTCTTCAATTGGAATGATTTAAATGAAACTTTTAAAGGCTTAAATCATTATATTTTCTAAAAATATGTCATTTCAGCAAAGATTAGAATCTCCCAGAAATTGTAAACCAACTTTGTGGGATCACCCTACGAGGAGTGTTGGGCAGACACATGGAAGCAACCAACATCTAGAGTATAGCAAAAATAAGGATGATGAAAGGATAAGGGCAATGTGTTTAATATATGAGGCAAGGGCCAGAGCTTAGAAAAACACTAAAAAAACCCAAAGGGAGCTCGAAGAATTTTACATTCATAGCTTTTGGCAACTACTAGTGGTGTTTCACCTACGGAATGAGGAGCCCAAAATTTTCTTTGGCTCGCAGACCAAAGAGCCATCCATAGGGAAACATATTCATAGTTTAGAAAGAGCTGCCTACAAAGGCAGCGATTCAGCTTTAGACGGTCTTGATACGTCATGCAAATTCTCTTGTGCTCCACTCAGGTCGAGCATTTCTTTATAAGTTAGCACCTTTGGTAAACTAGCCCCAGACTCACATTGGAAAAGAATTCGTGCTATTGGATGAATGATGCCCTCAATATCTATTGTAGTAGGAAGCTCGATGAAAATCTTGAAAGTGGTTGGTTTTTGCTCCTCTTCAATTTTCTCTGTAATTTGATTAGTTGTGGTGACTGACTCATCTTCAAGAAATGGGGATGGCATTCCCATCTTAGTTAGCTAGGAGAAATTTTATCTCATGCTATCCATAGTCTAGTTCAAAGTAGTTGTGCAGGTGTTAGTACAAAGGATGGCAACATGGTAATGGATGAATTTGTTTTTCATCTTGGCAACAACATTCCAATCCTTGATCCCTACCTTTGCTAAGTTTTCATTAGAGACCATGTATAGCTTACTTAGCAAACTCTTTGCCTTAGGAACCCTTTCCATGATGAACCGTGGGAACTACTCAATTGTTTCGTGAACCTCCCTACTCAATTTTGTTGTCGCTAACATGAATTAGAGTGTTGGCTATAGTGTTAGGAAGAAGGTCTTAACCTTTTCCCAATATGAAATATATAGCTACTGAGCTACTAGGATGAGGTCCAGCTGAGCAACAGGGGCCTGGAGAGAATTCCTTAGAAGGGAAAACTCCACATCCTTTGAGGCAACCTCCTCTGTCAATTTTACAATTCTACTATTTGTGGATGCAAGCTTTTCCTCGATGTTGCTTAGATCTTTGGACTAGTTTTCCTTAGCCTAGCTCTTATTTGTTGATTATAATTCAAGAGAAAGCTTCATCTCTTGAAGCTCCTTTTCCAATTGGGCCTTTTGGGCCTCAAAATCTACTTCTATCTCTTGCATCTTTTGCTTGAATTGAGCACCCTACTGTTCAAACTCTTTATCTTTTTGTTGTGCCACTTATTCTGCCAGAGTTACACAGTTTTGATAGTATTGGTTCCTTTCCTACCACACATCGACTAGGGTGGGGTCAACAGATTGGATCCTTGCAAGTTCCTCCTAGAGTTTGTTCTACTCTACCTCTGTTGCTTGCTCTTTTTCTGATAAGCGTGCAATATCTACCTCCATCGCCTTTTCCTTTGCTTGTAGGAACTTGACCCTATCTTTTACAAGCTATAGCTCCTATTCTTTCTTTTTTAGTTGGCAACCAGACTTGAGGAAGTCTGTGGTCACCACCCATTGCATTCTTCCATGAGTTCTACCTTGTCCTATGGTCAGGTTGCTCTTAGATCAAGTCCCATGACATACATATTGTAATCATCCAACAACATCTCCCCTTGTGGTTTGACAAAATTCGGGTACATGGTGGAAAAATTCAACATTTCCTATGCCTCATTGTACACAGTATACACCTTTGGCTCTACCTCCTTTTTGTCATCCTTCACTTTTCACTTTTGGATCTTGAGGGCCTAGGCTTCCTTTATAGCATCACCATGTGCTATGAATTGGGATGGTGACTAAACTAGCCCACCTACAATAGGTGCACCAGGAGGTAGGGAAAAATGGAATGCAAGTCTAGTGGGTCTATGTGCTTTCCTCTTCAGGAGATTGACAGTCTACAGGGAGAAATTGGGAATTTTCCAAAGTTCAATCTATGAACTGGTAGGAGAACTCATTAGTTTTTGTGGTGATTGTGGGCTCATGGAAAACTCTAATTGCTAAGTGAACTAGGTTGTGCTTGATATAGTAGTAGCAGGAGGAGTGTCAATAGCGGTTGCGCTTGAGGAAAGATAGGCCAGAACAAATTGGGTAGCGGCAAAAAGTGTAAGGGTTTGTAGAGGCATTAGGATAAATTGCCTCATTTGGGAGAATGAAGAGAAATGTCCTACAACCACTGTGGTAGAAATAGAGAAAGCAAGGTTGACACTTGTTGTGATGGGTTTCTCAAAAACAACAGGGGCTACTAAAGATTGAGAAGTTAGAGAATAAGGAGCAAACATTCCCTACTAACTAGATGATTGCGGCTCCCAGCTTGCCATGACCTCTTGGCTTGATGAGGGTGTTTGTGAACTTTTCCCAAAAACTACTTTTGTGTGTTTCCATTTGGCAAGTGGAGTTTCCTCCACTACTTCAGTTTCTAACTATTGTTGGGTCACTCTTGTTCTTGTGGCAGCCTAGGTGAGTGTTTGTGAAGCTCTTGATAGGTTCAGTCGCACATTTGAAACAAACTAGATAGGCCAGTTCATTGCCTTTTCTTTTGCTAAGTAGAGGTCGACAATACTTCAGATTCTTGCTCTTTGAGCTCTTCACCAAAGTAATCACCCTTGTCTATGCTAGAGTTGGAAGTAGGATGTTCATCATCCCATATCTAATCAAATTGGTCATCCAACGCCATGCTTCAATAATCGGCCTCGGGTTTGCTAGTCTCTTGGTGGTATACCCAGAAAGCACTGATTCTTTTCACTGTCCATTCTTCTCCTTTTCACAACTTGTTGAATAGTGTGGCTCTCATTTCTTGCTTCTTATCATACACCACTAAGGGGAAGTAGAACTTTTCTCATGGTGGCCTACTATCCTCTGTAGGAGTATGGATCAAATCAACCAATAGATCATCCAGATCTTTCAGCAGATTCCTCCTCTTCTCCCAGTAAGGCCGCAGGATGTGTATTACCTTGAAAAATTCATTTGGTTCATTGTTTTTGTGGTTGTAATTATATTTATCAAAAATCATTACTAGCCCGAGATCAGCCAACTTATCTTCTAGTAGGTCATGTGTCTATTTCTTGTTCATGACCACCGTTTTGAAGGTTTGCGGACATATGAAGAATCCCATCTTTTTGGCCTTCCCTCCAAAAAATTGGTAATTGATAAGAGATGCCTATTGGAACATTTCAAGGGCTAGCACCCAATTTGTGACACAGGTCAGAAGGTGAAATGGTTCTCCGGTGAAACAATGCAGTCGAATGAATGTGAAATTTGCTCCAAAAAACTAGTCACATTTGGGGGTGAAATTCTACATATATGTAGTTTGCTCCTTGGTGAGCTTCTCAAAACCATCATCCCCCTTCAAATCTGGCAAAATCAAAGTCAAGAAATAATCCAAAAATGCATAATAGTCATAGGTAGCTAAGAGGAGAGGAGTCTATATAGAAATTGGCTTTCATTTTCCCGAATCATCAAAAATAGACAACCTCATATACCTCTTAAATAAATTAGGGTTCTGGTGCAAAAAAATGTAAGGAAACCTGAACCTTCATTGCATTGGGTAATCCATGATTTTCCTTAGCATCTCATCAATAAGATATTTTGCAAAGTCATACTATAAAAAGGTATGTTTCCTGCAGAACTGAAACCCCAAACCCAAATGAAATTCGTGGACATCTTTATTGGAGTCAAGGCTGCAAAAAAATTCCAACATTGAGAATGCATCTTGCATGTCTACAGGGAAGGCAATGAATGGAATTGAAATATTTGGTGGCTTTTGGTGATCTGCCTCAGGCCTTTTGGTTTATGTGTTGTAAAATTCTTGAGCCTTTTTCATGCTTCTCCATACTCTTTCTCCGTTTGCTAGTTTGAATATTTCTACCTCTTCCTATTTGGAGTCGGTGTTAGGGATGCACAACATATTCTAGATAGCTTCTAAACAGATATTGATGTTTAATTTCTAGCCCTCGATGGTGCTGGTGTGTGGGTTGAAATGTTTGATGGCCGCATTGACTAGTTCTAGGCAATAATGAACAAATGGGACCATATACTGTGGGATCCTATTGTGCCATAGCTTTTGAGACATTGACATCATGCCAATGGATACCTTTATTCTTTCACAGGCTACCTCCCTCAAATTCTTGGGGTTTTTTACGATGGGATCATGAACATTATCCCACTCCTCCTTGATTCAGCTCTGATCCCTATAATTTTTTGGGCTTATCCAAAACCCGTGTGTTTTCCCATTCTGGCTTCTCTGTATACTAGGCAAAGCATAAGAAAAAATTTCAAAAATGTAGATGGATTTTTCTCTATGAATATCATCAAACAAGCTCTATGTTTGTTCTCCTTGTGCATCTACTTGTGCTTCCATTTGAAAACTCTCTGCCATTTCCTTCTATAGATTTTTGCTTAAATCAAATTTTTTGCAATTACCTCGGTTCTGATTGCACCTAAAATTTCTTTTGCTTTGGGAAATTTTTTTTGAAAAGCATTCACAATACAAAAACTTTTTGCATGCTACACTTAGCTATTTCCTTCTTTGGGTGGCCAACTATGCTCACCAACTTGCATTAAATTTGGCATGTAATGCCAGTTATTTGCTTGTGCGAAGCAAATTACTTGCCATTTTGAAATGAAAAGAATTATTGATAACCCTTGGCAATGATGTACTTCCAGCGTGATTTTTCTTGGAACTTGAGTTGAAAATTTGAAGGCATCTTAGGAATTGTATGTCATGACAATTAATATCCCAAATTGAATGATTATGCCAAAGTATGCAATAAGTACCCGAAAATATTTGCATCCTCCTTTGAAATTTGAGAAGCATCTACAGAATGACACCTCAACATTTGGCCATATGAACTACCGCTAGATTCTACCACCAGTTGTATGCTAATTAATTAGATTCCATTAATCCTGCATGTAGCAAATCATAGCTATAGATGCAACTGGGTGGGAGTTTCGAGCGAGCCTTGGTGAAAATTTGAGGTGGTACTTGATTAGCCTCATGTTTATGGTATGCAAATTACCAAACTTATCCTATCCATTTCTATAAATAGGCACTTTGGGTAATAATGAAATCACACTTAGCAACTTTTAGTAGAATAGGTATTAGGTGATTGGCTTAGCTTTCAGTATTGACAGTTTGTGTAGTATTTGCATAGAGTTTAGACTTAGGCAATTGGCATAGGGCTTGTGTCTGACAGTCATATAGAGCTTTTTCACCATGAATATCCCAATTAGGTTGGTTTCTCATAAGTTCCAAGTGACTTTTCTAGGTGATATTTTGACTAGGCGCCTTAAGAGGATGACCAAAAATAAGCATTCATTGGCCATCATAGCCATCAAATGGGTTATGGGACGTGACTACCTTGAATATGAAGATAAGTACAGAGTTAACACTAATGTGTTCTCTCACTTTGTCATGTTGATGCTCGACATCAAGATTCCCAAGCCACTTGTTCTTCACCTAGTAAAAGAGATTTTTCCATAGAAATACCTGAACATCCTTAGAGAGGTTGTGGTGAATGTTGCATTCGGTGGAGGTATTCAAACTGTGAGCGACCTTCATAAGTTCATTGGAGAATATGTGGTCATCTCGTGGTTGTTGTTCCTGAGTGGTTTCTGACTCCAGTCATAGGAAGAACATCATTAGAGGGCTACCCATGCTTGTCACTTCCTCTTCTTGTACAATGTGGTGCCATTCTACGATATCAACTAGTATACTAACTTCAAGAACCTAGTGTTCCCTCCATCACTTGACATTACTCCTGTGGATGTTGTTGCTGGTGAAGACATTGCCTCTGATGATGAAATGGTTCTAGATGCTACCATCAATGCTTCGTTTGCTACAGCTCACACCCATGACTAAATATTTCTATTTATATGCCTTAAAAACTAAAGCTTGTTAGTTTTTTTTGTTTGTATATATACCTGGAAAAGGCCTTATCGTATCATATATGAAAAAGAAAGAAAACTATAGATATATACTTTAGTAGTGTGGCCTCAAAGCCATTTTGTTTTTTGTAAATACCAAAGCATATATATAATGAAAATGCATCTTTATATAATCATCTTGTTTCATTTACGTTTTTATTTTGCAATGTGGGTTTTCCTTTTTTGTTATTGCATATATGCTTTTACTTCAATTTTGCATGTGAGTGTTGATTTTTTCTCTGCTTCATGTGTTCTTTTAAATTTCTCTACACTTTGCAATAATGGGTTCCATTCACTTTTGCTTAATTGAATTCAAAGAATAAATTATGAAAGACTGGCCAACAAAAAGAAACAAAGGGAAAAAGGAAAAATCACTATTCACATATTTACATCGGCGAAACAAACCAAAGTTAATTCAATAATTTTAAATGAATTCCATTGACTAGAATCCCCAATGGCTCATGTTCCATGGTTTCTAATTCAAATTTTTTATGTTCCTATTACCAATTTTTCACCTCAACTCAATTAGAGAAGCTAGCTGAATGTTATCACATCATAAAGTGGAATTGCAGTTAAGTTCAAATGTTGTTTTGCATTTTACATTGAATAACAGTTATATTTTTAAATGGAGAAATGGGATTTTTTTAGAATGTGATTCAAATGTTCTAGAAATGGCAGAAATACAGAATTGAACAAACGAGCAAAATAGCATTTGAAATGCTTTCATTTATTTCGTAGAGAACTCATTTATTTTACAAGGCTTCATTTGATTTCAACAATTAGAATGATATTACAACATTGAATGTAGATGCATTTTTATTTTCAATTGAAAAGAAGAATTGAGATCAAAGATCCACACAAGCAGTGGATATAACCATTACAACACATTGCTAATAGCACATTGCACTACAAGAGATGCAAGAAGTAAAACACATAAGTGACAGCATAATCATCATTGTCTGATTATCGACCCTTGATGTTGAATGGTGCACCTCGTCATCTCGAGCTCTGTCGACCTGAAAGAGGGAAGGAGAGGGTTTCAGTGGCTCTGACTATGATGTAACTTGTATGATGCACCTACAATAGTACAGCATACTATTAGCAATGCATTGAAACAATCAACCAAGTGCAGTATGAAAGAAGTGAGTTGAAGGAGAAATAACAACATCATGATCACCATGTTCTATTTTTGTACTAATGTTGTTTGCTTCCTGGTGCAGGTATAGGTAAAATCATGAAGCTAAACATTATTCAAAGACCGAGCATGTGGAGTAAAACGGGCTCCCACAAGGGTAGAGCTCGGCATGCTTCCCTATTCATTAAATGGGCTGATTTTAAAAGATACTTCATCATATACATCGAACGAAATGAAGAACAATTGAAAGAGTAAAACAAAGTTATCCATCAAGCAATGAACCAATTGTGCATTCATAACGATTAGAGTTGCTTTTTGAAGGCTACAGGTGAACAATGAGTTTAGTTCACTTAAGGAATTTAACTGAGTACATTTACATTAGAAATTGATGAATAAGTTCATTTTCTTTGCTGATTGTAATCATATGTCATGTATGTTTTAGTTCATCAATTCTTTCTCAGATGGTGAACATGCATACATTATGCCTTAATGATTGATTTAATTTTCATCATGAAAGAGAACAGGTTTTGAAAGAAGTTTAACAAGTGGAACATAAAATGCATGAAGAGTACCATGTTACAATTCAGTACGAACATAGATAGTGTATTCAAGAGCTAAATGAATCAATAATTTCAGTTGACTAGTAAAGATAAATACTGCATTATGAGTGTAATGACAAAGTGATCATTCTAGAATAATGAGGAAAGAGCAAGCATAGCAAGGATGTCTCAGAGGTTTCAATCATGTATGGAAGTGGTCAGGTAAGGTGTAGCATATGATAATACTACCATGTTTCACTTCAGAATCTCTACAAAACCCAAGAACAGAAAGCAATGTTGTTGTGTGGTGAGAATTAAGAAATCTAAAAGGGAGACTATTCTATGTCAAAAGGAAATAGAATGAACTCCTATGGCTGTGGTGCAAACAAGGGATGCATTTCCAGAATTTATAAGTCTAGTTCTTTTTCTTAGGAAGAGACAAATACAAAATCAGGCTGAAGATAGAATTTCAAAGTAGAGTATCAATTTTCATTCAATATCCAAGAGAAATTTTGTTGAGGATGGAATTCCCACAATATTTCCATGAGGAAAGCTAAAAGGTGTCAAGCATTTGTCTAGAGGAAATTAACAGGCACGGAAACACCAACAAAATCAAAGAATCACTAGTTATTTGAGTCGAAATCCTAAGAGTAAATGCAAGAAAATATAAAATTTTATCACCATTTCAAATCATCCATGTTCTAAATACATAAAGCCATGAGGTCTTACATTTCCAGTGATACCCAGAAGTTCAGTTGAAGTCACTGGTTGTTTTGGGTCAAGCCCATATAAATAAATTCAAAAGAATAGAATTCTAGCTTTGAATCTCAAAGTCCATTTTCAGGTTTTCTTTCAAACTGCAGAAAAGCAATAATCACGGTAGCTAAGTGAAGTTTTTCCTGAGACAGCAGTTGAGTCAAAATGCAAAGTGTGGCATTGAGCCAAGTTCTAGAAAAATATATTTCTTTCTTTTGAAATTTCAAATACCCACATGAGGGTTTGCATTCAAGGTGCCAGAAAATGTAATAATCTACGATACGCATTTTGGGTTTTACATTCAAAGGCAATATAACTAAAAAATATAAAAATTACACAGCTGGTTCGAGCCTCAAAGTAGAAGGAAATGCAGCTCTCATTCATTTTTCTCAATACCCATGAAGGGATCCATTATCAATGTACAAGGAGGAGAATTTATTTTGTGGGTCGAGCCCAAAATCTATAAAGCAAAGCTTTTATGAATCACATCTGATGTGGCCTGTGTGATGGTTAAAAAATTGATAGACAAAAAATGATAACACACAAAAACATGAAGCTTTCTTTTTTAACAGAATAAATAAGAGCTTTTAGAAGCATTTGTTTGATAAGGAATGTGAATGAAGGAAGCTTTTACAAGCTTTTATCAGAAAGGAATGCATGACTCTTACCATTAAATGCCTATGGAAGACAACAAGCCACGACCAGAGCTTGGAAAATCTTTCAAAACCCCAAGAAAAGCTAAGTCAGGAGCTTCCAGGCATGAGTTCATGCTCATATGTAACAGCTAGGAAGAATAAAGTCATGAAATGTAAAAAGAAGTCAGAAACAGAGCACAGGTCATGGCCTTAATGGCCTTTCTTATTCTTCAGGAATGGAGTAAGAGCCACAAATAAGCAAACAAATCAAGCTTACCAGTTAGGATCCGATTATCTGAAGACAGTGGTGAGGTTCTCTTGAGCTTGTGAAATTCAATTTGAGCTTCAATAATGGTGGCGGCACTCCTTTCATCCAAAGTTCAAGTTCGTCAAAATGATGAGTGTGAAATGATAATTTTAGGGTTTGACCCCATTTTGTTCATGCCCTGATGTCATCCAACATTATAATTTCCTTTTGATAAAGCACATGGGAGTTTCGAATTAGGTCAGTCCTTGCTTCATATTTTTATTCAAAAATTAAAGTCTAATGTATATGATGGAGGTCGATTTCCTAAGTTGGTCTATGGGCTAGGTCTTAGTGTTTTCCTTTTGCCTTGGTGAAATATTAAGTGGTGAAGTATGCCTTGGGGATAATATTGTTGAATATCTTGTGACCTAAGATTAGATGCCATATGACCTAGGTGCTTTTGCTTAAATGTCTATGATCTTTTTAGGGTTTTATTTTTAATTGATTTTAGAGAAATCAATTGGAGTTTTGATGAAGGGATAATTGGTATGTATTAATGTTTTTATGATTTTTGAGGAAAATCAGAACATTGTAATGGAGAAATAAGGAGAGTTTCTTTTTGCAAAAGATTTTCAATCTTTAAATTGCAAAAATAGACAAATTGTAAAAATCTGCATCTTGTAAATCAGAATCATAAAAGCGATATTCTATAAATTGCTTTATGTTTTCTTCCTATTTTTAGTAGATCTTTGATTGACTTTTCCTCTTGGTCAGATTTGAGACTTATCTTGGAGAGATTTGGTGTTTTTGAGCTTTTAAAGCAGATTCGGCCTATTTTTAGAGGCTTGACAGGTTCATCATGAAAGCATTGTGCTTTTTTCTGCTTTTAAGCAATTTTTTGAGATTGATTGAAGCCTTTTTCCTTGAGCTTTTTAGCTAAGCTTAGATTAGGGTTTTCGGGAGAGTTCTTTTGATAGACTTAGTCTTTTCAACTTCAGAAAAAAGAGTAGTTCATATTAGAGTTTCTTGCCCTTACACATTTTGGGGAGCTTGTAAACTTATGTTTGCTCAGAGTCTAAGAAGTTCCACTCCATCATTCAATAAAATAGTAGATTTTTCCTTTATCAGTTCTTTTTCATGACTTGGAATAGTAATTTGATTTGTTCTATGATTCAAATCTATTGGATCCTTTTCTTTTCTTACTATTGTCAAGTAATTTGTAGGAGTTGCATGCTAGTTTAGGTTATTCCTTGCATTAATTTGACCTTTCAATAAATCACTGATTGAACTACATGTGTTGTGAGATTGTGAGAATTTAATTTTAAAGATTTGTTGAGAGTGATTTATTTTTAGGGTCTTCTTATAGTTGATCAATATTTTAAGATGATAGAATTCCAGTTTTATATTTTACATCCAGTTTATCCTTCTATCCTTTTTCTTGGAAAGTCACTTAGAATAGAATTCATCATTCGGATAACCAGCTCGCTCTGGAGATTTCTATTTCATGCAGATCACCCACATTTGAAAGAGGTTTCCATGTTTCATTAATTTGCTGAATATTATATTCAGCAGGATGTAAAACTATTGATAACAGTTTTTGGCACGCCCGGTGGGACTCTAAAAATCAATTTCAGAGAAGTTTTAATCCTTTAAGGTTGCTATTTGGTGTATGCAGCAAGTTATTCAGCCTTTTGGAGGCCCTTTTCAATATACCCGGTGACTCCATTCTCTGATTTTCAAGCATATCCAGTGTGAACAACACACAAAAGAACACATACTGAAGGGTCAGTTGTTCCCTTCATAATTATTAGCCTTTGGAGGCATAGTCATCAAACACCATGGCGACTTCGAGAAGCCTTTTCTAGTTTGAAAATGATCAAGTGCTCGTACGTTGTTAGAGATTCTAAGTTTTGCTCATTTTTTTGCCTTTAGATGAATAAATATGTCAATATTTCATGGGCATGTATCATATCACCCATCATATCATGAAGATACTACTTACATGTCTCCATATCAGCCACATTCGCATAATCATGCTACTGATTCTAGTTCCATGGCTTTTCAAAACCAGCATACGCAGTATAGTTGCCACCCACCCACCCCTGCTCACTATTCATCTCAGTCCTCCTATGTTAAAAATCAGTCCCAAGAGATTGAAGACTTGAGTTTCAAAGAAATAAGGTTGAACTATGAAAGGAAAAAGAGTCAAATGGATCAGCAGGAGGGGATTGCAAGTATAAAGAGCACACTGCTTGATTACATGAGTCAGCTAGAGGAGATCAAGAAGCAACTTGAGTATAATCTGCAGCAAGAGGAGTTGGCTTATCATGCCTATCCTCGTAATCAAGAGCTAGAGACTCAGAGAGCATAGTTTGAGGAATATTTAGAGAGAGAGGCAACCGCACAGACAAATCTTTTGCCTGCTTGGTGTCAAAGGTTGGAAGCCCAAACAACTCCTGTCAGTTTTGAACATCCTATTCAAAAAGAGGCTCGTAAGTTCAAGTTTCCAAGTTTTATGAAAACTGAGCCTTCTAACCTGACAAAAATCAAATTTCCTAGCTTTAGAGATTTTTCACCTTTGCAAGAATCTAGGTTAGAACTTTCTGAACCTGTGAGCATTCAAGACCAGTCCATTAGGAAGCAACTTCCTTTCCTCCAGGAAACTCTAAAAATCCCACAAGTTTCCCAGCCAAATAATTTTGATTGTCCTATCACTATTGAGGACAAACCTATTGTCTTGGAGAATGACTCATCTTTCGCCATGGAAGAAGCTAGAAGAGTAAACTTATTGCATATAGCTATGGAAGAATATCGCTTATAGCAATAGAAGATTGAATAAGAAGAACCTTGTTTTGTGGAGGACAATGGAGAGTTTTCAAAGGAACAATTGCTGCAACATACAAAGCAAGCGGTTGTTGTTGATTGCTCCATTTTTTAGCGAAACCAAAAAAATGTCGCATGTATGGAGAAGCTTAGTTCATTAGAGCAAAAAAATATTGATGGTCATTTTGAAGTCTCCAGTTGGGACAATGTTAAAAAATACCCAGAGCATCATGAGCCATTGCTGCAGGAGGTAGAGGAGGCC
>VDFB02342664.1:0-23926 GCA_007258455.2 Sequoia sempervirens | reverse complement strand
GATTTCAACAACGTGAATTTTCTTAAAATCTGTTCAAAATAGTTTTCATCCAAAACTCATTTACAACAATTTATAGAAAGGGAAGTTTATGTTTCTAACCATTAGGAACATAATAGATATATGTGGTGTCTCTCATAATTTGGGGGTTAAAATCCCATTGAGGCTCACATATAAATTTCTAACAGAACAGAGATACTATTCCTAGGGTTGTTTAGGATGTTAGACTGACATGAATTATTTCACTTTCCATTGCAAGCATTATTAGGGTATGAAATTGATGCAAATGAATATCACAGGTACTAATGCTTAATATCTTTTATAATATCACAATTTTCTTTACTGGACTCTGTAAAATCTTGAATATATTTGTTTTCAAGAATAAAAGTATATATTTCATTTTCACATTTATGCTAGGCCTAGCAATCAACTGAATTCTTCTAACTTCAAGTTTGAATAACTTTTCCCCTGCTTCCATATACTCTCTTGTTTTTTCTCAGTAAAAATTTTATACATTTATTTTTGTGATTATCTTTGTAGTTTTGTTCATGGGAGATTGTCATATGAAGTCATTAAGCCAGATCCGGTTTTGAGGAACATTTTGCCGAGCATGCTTCAAAGAAAATTGGTATGTATTGAGGTTTTCCTTTTCTTTTCTTCTCATAAGTCTATGATTGCTAAATGTGAACACCCATCAAAAGCTCAAATCACCTCAATAGCTCTGCCTAATCACTAGACCATGGAGTAGACTGTTGTTTCCAACTGAGATGCATAAACTGAATTTTTAAGTTCTTCAAATCTTCTTAAAAAGAGCCCACCAAGATTTGTGTCGCTATATGATTCTTAACCATACCCACTTCTCACCAATATGTTTTAATGTGACTGCTAAAAACTTAAATAAAAATGAAGTAGAACGGTAATATTTAGCATCAATGCAATTTTTTGTACAGATATTCACAAATTCAGACAGAGTTCATGCAACCAAGATCCTGAAGAAATTATCCCTGGAGGACTTCTTTTTAGATATTATCTGCTTTGAGAGCCTTAATATGGATTATCCTTACCAAGAACAAGATGGGGAATGCAATCCTCTTACTTCTCCTGTTATCATCAAACCATCAGTTGAAGCCTTTAAGCGGGCAATTGCCATTGCAAATTCAAACCCTCAGAGAACAGTAAGTTTGAAGAAATTTGCATGTCAACTTTTTCTGCATATTCTGCATAGTAGTATCTTCGCAATGGTACTTATTGAGTCCATGTTGCAAGCGTTCTTTGAGACAATGGTAGAAACATAGCATGAGCAAAAGCAGCAGGCATTAATACAATCCTTGTAAGTTCCCAAACAAAAATAGAATTTAGAAACAAGTCTAATTTTACATAAATGCCTACAATAATTTTATTGTTGCCTCAATTAACTACTTTCTAATAGAATTCAACATATGATTTTTAAGGTTGGTAGCTCCGAGAAAAGTGAGGGAGTTGATTATGTGATGGAAGATATTCATAATGTGAAGCACATCATTCATGATATTTGGGGTGAGATAGAAAGTTACAGAGCACACGAAAAAAATGGTTGTTCAACTGGAATAGCCAAATCCATTGAAGTATCTCCCACTTCTATTGTAGCCTAAGAGGCTCACATTTTATACTTTTGTAAGCAGTCTCTGAAAAAAGAATCTCTCGAAGGCAAGAAGAGATCACATTGATGTATGTAGCATACGTTTATTTGTAATTGTGAATGTGTATAATTTTTCCAATATTTAGAATAATAAAAACTAATTTGTAATTGTAAATGCAAATAATTTGTCAAGTAATTAGAATATTACGAACAATGGGTATAAGTAGCAGAGGAGAATAATGACAAATTTATGTAGTAGAAGCAAATCATAATTGCACAATTTTTTTTATTGAAAGTAGCATTTATACATTAACTCAATTATTAAATGGTTTTTATAATATAATAGGAATAAATATATAAGTTGAAAAATTATTTATACGGGTTATAAAAATTTGTTCAATAGTTATTATTTCCGATATTTGTTTATAGGGTTGTTTTTATACCCTTTCAATTGAGGCAAAGTTTCAAAACCATAAATCGTTATGTAGTGTATAATGCATAAGGAACACAAAACATGCAAAGTATGTACACTATATCTAACAAATCTCATATTTATTGAATATTTTGCATAGGAGGTCATGAGATATATAAAATCAATTGCTAAGGATAATTATGCCCATTAATTTTCTACACTAAGAAAATTCTCAATACTAACAGAATTTGTCAATGAGTTAGCTACATTCTCTAAAGTATCAACCTTCTTCAACAATACCATGTTGTCTTCAACTATGTCTAACAAAATGATATTGTACATCAATTTGTTTTTTCTACCATAATTGGTAGGGTTTTTTGCGAAATGAGTTCCACTTTGACTATCACAATATATATTATTTGTATAAGAGACCGATGTTTAAACATAATCTTTGTAACTATGTTTATAACTTTGTGAAAAGAAACCAATATTTGAACACAATCTTTGCAACTTTATAGCCTCCTTGCATGCTTGAGTTGTTGGCATATACTTAGCTTTTGTACTTGAGAGTGCAACAATTACCTACCTCTTGCTCATCTAACTAAATATTCTACCAAACAAATAAAAAATATAACCATTTGTAGATCTTTGACATTGACAATCATGCACCAATTATTGCGTATTAGTTTAGAGTTTTGTAATGCATGAAATCTTAACCTTATATTTCCTTTGTCATTTTTCTATCGCAACAATCTCCTTTTTCATCAACCTATTTAAAATGTATCATCTGCATGAAGGGAATTGAGGTCGTACTCTTGAATAGATCATGAATTTGGTAAATCAAGGATAGGTAATCATTATAGTTGTCGAGGAATAAATCTATCTCATAGAAAATTTAGGCTTATTAGTTATACATGGAAACTCTCGAGCATAATAATCCTACTTCTAAAAGAATTTAATGGTTACATATCACTTCACTTATATGGACCCTATCGTATTGCTTTGAATGTTATTTAATTTATATTATGCCATGACTTGTCTTCATCTTCAAGTGGTTAGATTTAAAAATTGATTGTAATTTTTGATTTGATAAATTGTTAATGCTATGAATCTTTACATTTTGAAAAACTGCTATGATGATAAATTTGAGTGAATTAATGATTCAAAATGGACTCATTATGTTAATTGCATTAAACAAAGTTATGATAAGATGTTCAATTTTAAAATATTTTGATTATTTATGTTTTATTATTTAAAGTGTATTTTTGTAGTGAGTAATAAGTAGATTATTTATAGTTATCAAAATTAATATTGTGAATTAATCATTATTCATCTTGGAAGTAGTTAATTTTTATTTTTATTCATTTTCTAGGTAGATTAAAGAATGTAAAGGGAAATCAAATGAGTAGAAGAACAAAATTTATTTTATTTGCAAAATCATACAATGTAATTAAACTACCATTCAAATGACAATAGATTATTGACCTAAAATTTAAATTTTGGTTAAAAATTATGTAATTATCCACAAATTATAAATTAATCTTTTGACTTTATTTCATATATCATTTTGCTGTATAAATTATTTGGTCTTTTAAACATTAATAAAAGGTTTCAAAACATCTCAATATTGTATGGATCCAAATGCTAAGGTTGATGGTGTGCTGACTGATGTTACATGGGGAGCTTAGGGTTTCATGCCCTAGCTCTATCCATCCTCCTCAGGTTCCGTGAGCTCTCTTTGCAAGCGGGTGGGGTGGTCTTTGTTTTGGTGGGGATTGGACGTGGGTGGCATCTTCTGAGTGAAGGATTTTCTCTGTTGGACTGTGTTTGGAATCTCTACTCGTGGCTTGCTGCCTGTGCAGAATCCCTTGCATGTTACTTTGTTGCGTTTGCATACCGGGTTTGAGAGGGCCATCTGGCGGTGGAGTTTGCATATTGGTGGGGTGGAGGCGTTTTGGTGGCAGAGAAGCCTTAGTGCGTTATCCTCCTGTGGTCTTTGTTTCTTCTCTCTGCTGCGTGGGTGGGGAGGATTGGAGGTGCGGATTTTGGTGTTGGTGAGGTGCTAAGAGTGAGTGGGGAGGATTTCCCCACCCATTTTTGGTTCAGGGATTGTGTTTTTTGTCCTGGGCATGATGGCCTGCTCAAAGGGTGAGAAGTCAGTGAGGAGCCCTCACTTGGACTTTCGGGCAGCAATAGGCTCGAAATTTTCAAGTCAAGGGATGAAGACCTTCGATAACAATTTGTTTGCTCCAAATACAGGGATTGTTGATTTGGGGTTATCTAATGGCTCACGGATCACGAAGATTAACGATTGTCTCGAGAGGTGCAAGGAGAGGCCAAAACTGGTTGTTCTATCTGAAATGATTGCTGAAGATGTTGAGTATTATTCAAATCACTCGTTATATTGTAAGTTTTTGGGGATGAGGGTTTCCTTGGAATTTTTGGAGGTTTGGGCCCGGAGGACATGGGAGCCGGAGGGGGAAATGGAGATAATGTTGCTGGCGACCAATTATTTCATGGTTACTTTTAATTGCATTGCTGATCGCAATAGGGTATTTGAGGGAGGCCCTTATTTTCATAATAAGGTAGGGTTGTTTATCAAGCCATGGCATGCAGGTTTTAACCCCGCTGAGGAGCTTCCAAATCATGTCCCAGTGTGGGTTCGTTTACCGAGGTTTCCGGTGGAATGCTGTCGAGAGGATGTGCTGCACCTTTTGGCCTCCGTGCTTGGAAAACTAGTTGGGACTTCATCACAGACTTTGGGTAAAAAGGTAATGACTTTTGCACGCATTTGTGTGGAGATTGATCTAAGTAGGCCTTTGCCCGATGCAATAGATATGTGTGCGGGCTCTTATTCTTGGGTGCAGCATTTGGACTACGAAACTCTTCCTTTTCAATGTCGGCTTTGTCGAGAATATGGCCATTTGCAGCGGAGATGTCCAAGGTACAAGCCTGTGGAGTCCCAACCTTCACAACCTACTAGCAATCTTCCTAACACAGATAAGGGGAAGAGCATTTCTCCTGATGAGGTAGGTGATTTTGATGGTTTTGCTCCGGTCAAGGCTCGAAATCGGAACAGGGGTCAAAAGAAGCCTTTTAAAGAAAGGCAAGATGAAGGCACCTTTAACAGATTTGAGGTTTTGGATGAGCTCAGCCAACAGGAGGTGAACCCGGGCTTGATCAACCTGGATCAGGGGCTTGAGGGCTTAGCTCAGGAGGATCTTGTTCTTGATTCTTCTATGGATCCACAAAGGGATGATTGTCTGCACATGGAAGCTGATCAACAAATGGTGCTTTCGGTGGTGCAGGCACCCTTGGCCGTTGTTACAACAGTAGGTGAGGATTCTTCTCTTCCTAAGCGGAACACTGGTTTGGATCTGGCTAAGAAGACCAAGCCTCCCCCCAAATTGGGCATCATGCAAAAGGATATTAAGAAGGGCGGGGCAGAGAAATTTGCTAAACCTGGCAGAAAAAAGGATGTGGAAAAAATTAACTGGTAGGCGAGAATTTGGTGGAGTCAGGGTCAGTAAAGACTCTGGATTCTCTTTTTTCAAGCCCCTTGAAATGATTGTTCTATCATGGAATGTACGGGGCTTAAACAACGGCCCTAGACAAAAAGCGGTTCATGATTTAGTTAGAATTCAAGGTCCTGATGTCTTCTTTTTGCAGGAGACTAAGTTATCTGTTGAGAATATGCAAGGCTTGGCACCTAAGTTGTGGAGGAGCGGGGAGTGCCAGTGCATTGGAGCTTAGGGAGCTTCTGGGGGTCTAGCATGTTTATGGAATCCACGGAGAATCTGACCTCTTTGGTGGATTTCTTCTAAATCCTCTATGTCTATGATTGCTACTAGTTTTGAGACAGGGGAAGTCATTCTGTTTTCTAATATATATGCTCCTACGGATTTTCAGGGTAAACAAAGTCTATGGTCCCATATCAGGCTTATCCGTAGCATGATGCCTTTTCATCCATGGATTTTGGCTGGAGATTTCAAAGCTATTTGTGAGTTGGCTGAGAAGTGAGGGGGTACTGGAAGGTTGGAGACCTCTACGCTGCTGCTTCGTGACAATATCAATACCTTGAATCTTGTTGATATCAAACCCAGCAATGGTCAGTTCACCTGGAACAATCGTCGAGTTAGTGATTTTTGCATTGTAGAAAGATTAGATCATTTTCTGGTTTCCTGTTACTGGGTTGGAGGGATGTGGTTGTCTTGCTCTGAGATCTTGGATTGGAGAGGATCAGACCACTGGCCTATTAAGCTTGCTACTGAGTCAACTCATGTGCCTCGTATGCCCTCTTTTAGGTTCCAACTCATGTGGTTGCGGGACCCTTCTTTGAAGGCCTTTGTGACTGACTGGTGGAAGAAAGGTAGACCAACTTATGGTACGGAAATGTATTCCTTTGCTAAGTTACTTCAATATGTTAAATATGAGCTCAAACGGTAGAATCGTCAGTACTTTGGGAATGTCTTCCATGCAAAGGCGTTGGCTAAGGCAGATTTGGATGGTATCACGAGGAGGTTAAGGGAGGATGGGGTGATGGATGAGTTGCTTCAGGACGAGGCTCGGGCTGTGAAAACTATTGAAGAATGGGAGTTGCGAGAGGAAATGTATTGGAAACAGAAGGCTTGCATCGAGTGGCTTCAGGAAGGGGATAAAAATAAAGCTTTCTTCTTCAATTCAGTGAAAGCCGGGCGACATGGTAATTCTATCTCTGGTCTAGTGAATGACAGGGGAGACCTTCTTTCCTCCTTCCCGGAAATCTCAAGGGAGGCAGTGCAGTATTTTGAATCTCTTTTTAGGGAGGACTCGCAAGGGGGGTCTCCTGAGGAAGCGCAAATTCTTTCTTGTATCCCCTCTTTCGTGTCTGGAGATTTGAATCAACAACTCATGAGTGATTTCTCGCTTGAAGAGCTTGAAGGGATTGTTTTCAGTATGAAGAAAGGGAAGGCGCCTGGTCCAAATGGCTTCCCGATTGAGTTTTTTCAAGAATTTTGGGATATCATCAAACTTGACCTCCTGGTAGTGGTTCAAGAATCTCAACAAAATAAGCAGATGCTAAGGGCTCTAAATGCTACCTTTCTAGCTCTTATTCCCAAGAGTGAGGGGGCAGATAGGTTAAGCCAATTTCGGCCCATTTCTTTATGCAATGTAATTTATAAAATTATTTCTAAACTTATTGTTGACAGGTTGAAAAAGGGGCTTGAGGAGCTGATCTCCGAGGAACAAAGTGGTTTTGTTGCTGGTAGGAAAATTCTGGATGGGATTGTTATTGCAACTGAGGTCATCCATTCTATGGCCAGCTCTAAAGAAAAAGTGATGTTTATCAAACTGGACATGGCTAAGGCATATGACAGAGTCAGGTGGTCCTTCCTTCGACGGGTTCTTGGTGCTTTTGGTTTTGCTGAAGAATGGATTCAATGGGTTTTGAGTTGTGTTACTTCAGTCTCTTTCTCTGTGCTTATCAATGGGAGTCACTCTGAGTTATTTGGTGCTTCTAGGGGGCTTCATCAAGGAGACCCTCTTTCCCCTTGTTTATTCTTTTGGCTGAAGGTTTGGGGAGATGGATTAAACGGAGTGTGGAGTCTGGTCTCATTCAGGGTTGGAGGTGGAGTGGCACCTTACCTCCACAAACTCACTTACAATTTGTGGATGATACTGCTTTGATGGGGATGGCTACAATGCAAGAGGCTTCTAATTTACGAAGAGTGTTGGATGTTTACCTGGTTGCCTCCGGTCAACAGATTAATGAGGGCAAGTCTTCCATTTTCTTCTTCAACACTCCAGGCCCCATTCAGCAGAGGATTGCCCAAACTTTGAGATTTCAGATCGAGACTCTCCCATTGACTTACCTTGGCATTCCTATCTTTATGTGTAGACTGCCTAGGGATTCTTGGTAGATTATTTTGGATAAATTTCGGGCGAAAGTTAATCACTGGACTCATCAATGGTTATCCTTTGCTAGTCGTGTCCAGTTGATTAAGTCAATGGTGCAGGCTATGCCCATTTATAGATGCATGCTCTAGGTTGCCCCTATGGGCTTTCTTAAGGACCTAGATTCTGTGGCGAGACAATTTTTATGGGCTGGTTGCTTGGAGTCCTCCAAATGGAGTCTAGTTAGATGGGAGGTTGTTTGTAGTCCAAAACAATATGGTGGACTTGGTTTGAGGCAGTCGGCATTGACTGGGGAGGCTCTGGCTGCAAAATTATATTGGCGATGGTTTAACGAGCAGGATAAGAGTTGGGCCAGGGTTCTTTCTCAGAAGTATCTCCCGGGCATTCCTCAGCCCGATATTTCTAGGTGCCCCCTTGTGGGGAAGGGCTCTGTGATATGGGGCACCCTCAAAAAAGGGGTTGTGCTTATTAAGGAAGGATTATTTTGGATTTGCAAGAAGGGGACAGAGGTCCAGTTCTGGTCTGATTCTTGGGATGGTTTTCCTCCCATCACCTCTCAGTTTCCCAACTTGTTGAATCTTTTCCAGAGATTTCTTGGGGTTGGTTGGTCACAGGTGAGTGATTTTAAGTCCTTTTCCTCCTGTGGTCAAATGGAGGTGGCCAAATGGAAGTCCCCATATGAGTGGTCGGATGTTGGTTTGCAGGAGGATTGTGCGGTGCTGCAAAGTATCCTCTCCAGTCGAAGATGTACCTCTCTCTGAGATGATGACATGCTTTCTTGGTCCCCCAATCCTAAGGGGACCTATACTATGGCCTCTAGTTATAGTGTGTTATTGTCTCATAGGTTGGCTGGGCCTGAAATTCAGTGGTGGAAGAAGGTCTGGAACAAGCTTTCTTGGCCAAAATGTAATTGCTTTGTTTGGATGTTGGCCTGGAATAAGTGTTTGACCTGGGATAACATTCGGAAGAGAGGTTTCCAGGGTCCTTTTGTTTGTGTTATGTGTGGGGCTAATGAGGAGGACTCTACTCACTTGTTTTTTCATTGCTCTTTTGCCCTCCAACTTTGGCATTTTTGGTGGGGTGTTTGGAAAATTCCTTGTGCTCATGCTTCCTCCTTGATTGAATTTTGGCAGGGGATGGGTCAGCCCCCTTCTGTGGCCTCCTTTTTGTAGGAGGTGTGGTTTGTGGGGCCTATCTTCTTATTATGGTAGATTTGGTTGCAACGCAATCGAAGGATATCTCATGGAGAATAGAGGCTAGTGCAACAAATTTGGCAAAGATTATTGGGCATCGTTCAGGAAATAGTGAAAGCTAGGTGTGAAGTGGAATTCCCTTTGGTGAAAAGGGATACAAAGTTGGTGGAGAGATTGGGGATTCAGGGGTCGTCACTGGCTTTGGCAAGGGCTAAGAGAGGATGACGAGAGAAGCAGAAAATTGATAGGGATGGCAAATGGAAACTTCCCCCATTCTGTGTTTTGAAGATCAATACTGATGGATCTTCAAGGGGCAATTTGGGACCGGCTGGTATTGGGGGGATTGGTAGGGATTCTTTGGGCTCAGTGATCTTCCTCTTTTTGATTTATGAAGGGACACAAACCATCAACCTGGTGGAAGGGTTGGCTATTCTTGATGCTCTTAAGAGAGCTCATGCTTTGGGGTGGAGAAGGATTGTTTATGAATCTAATTCCTAGATATTGATCAATTTGCTTATTGAGTAGAAAGTGGTTGATGTCAGTTGGCAGTTGGCTAGGGTTGTGCAACAAATTCTGCAGGTTAGTTCTTTGATGGAAATGGTGACTTTTGTTCATATTCCAAGGGAGTGGAATAGGGCAGCTGATTGTTTGGTGAAATGGGATTCTGACCATGTTGAGGGATGGAGAATTGAGGAATGGGAATTGCTTCCTCAGGAGCTTCGTCTTGATTTAATGAATATTTTGGCTGACGATAGGGCTGGGAATGGTGATAGATGATGGTGCTAGCTATTTTAACTTAGTTTGGTTCATTTCTCTTGTTTTTCCTTGGGGCCTCGGTCCTTTGCTTCCTTTGTAATGTTGCTTTCTAATCTTCAATAAAATTTTTACCCCTTTTATTTAAAGAAACATAAGAAATATAGATTACATAAAAAATAAAAATAAAAAAAAGGTTTCATAATAAATCATTTAAAGTATATAAAAAAATTATCTTGATTTTGATGTCTTTAATATTATGTTTGAATTTCTTTTCTATGAATTTGGTTATAATGAACATAGACGAGAAGGATAGGCATATTTTATATATATTAATATTTAATATATGTATGCTAGTGATATATACAACATTATTCAATATTATTCAAGACATTAATACAATTGAAATTCAAAATATATTGTATTCTATATCTAATGGAAATATTTTGCCACCCATCATATATTTTGCCACCCATCATGTTTATAAACTAATTCCAAATATATTTCATTATAAATCTAAATACCTTTCAAATTAATTTATTTTGCCACCTATCTCATCAATATAATATAACACTATTCTTTGTCATAATAGGATTGACAATTTAACTAAAAATTTAATGCATTACAATTTCTTTTCAAAAATTGAATGGTAGTTTATTTTCATTGTAAGTTTCATGTGTATAAGTATTTATGTTGTTACTAATAAATTATGTTGTTTCTATAACCTGATTTGAGGTTCCATGTTGCTATGGTTGTTTATCATTTTTCTCCTATTCTTTTTAGCCTATTTTAATAAAAACATGTCTACATTTATAAATGTTATATTACATAATGTCATACGTTACATAATATTATACATTATATTTCACGCTTTGTATACTTCAGGTTTCTAACAGTGGACAGGCAAATTAATACCAATTATTTGTTCCAAAGTAATAGCACTTTTCACTGATTGCCTAAATTCTTTTCCAGAGTACAAAATTGTCTGGATTGAAAATCTTGGTAGCTTTTCATTGCATTCACAATGGTTTTGCCTCCTTCGGAACAAATTCCATTAAGAAAGCTCATTTGAATCCCCCTAAAAACAACCTTCTGAATCCTCTGTTTCATCTTCCACAATGTTGGGTACCCTTTCCTTTGTAAATTCTGCAAATATCCAATAAATTACTATACAATGCCACGGCGGATAAGCTTTAATGGAACATCTTAAGATAGTTGCAAACGCCCCCAAATATTCTTCCTGAATTAAAGTTCCAAGCGCCCAAAATATTTGTCCTGAATTAAGAGTGTTGGTTAAATGCCATCGGCCAATATCATGACCTTCAACATAAATCGAGTCAGTTTTGTATGAAGTGGTTGTCCCACTACCACTGATTGGTGTGATGAGCAATGAAAGGCAACAATGGAATACTTCCCATTGCGAGGTGGATGGAATACCAATGGCAAATACTTCTATAATCAAACCTAAAATTGTTGTTTCTCAACCCTTTTATCAAGTGAAAGAACTCCGCAGTTCCCAGAGTCATTGCTGGTCACAGGCAATTTATTAATCGTTGCAAATAAAGCCTAAGAAAAAAAACATGGGCTTGGGCAGAACTCGTCTTTCCTCGATTCAGGCCGAGTGGGTAGTAACTGAACCACTAAGCATAACAAGGACAGGCATATTCTAAGCATCCAAAACTTCATAGCTATGAAAATGAATGGTATAAAAGAAAGGATCTAGTAGTTGAGCATGTTCCAATACTTGTTATAGTATTTGTTGATTTAATGTCTAATATTTTTAACAAATATTGTATCAATAGTTGAGACTTTTGAGGATGTTAGTGTTGATGATGAGTACCCATAACTTGATGAAATGTATTCTTTAGATCTGAAAAGCAAAAAAATCATGTGATGTCACATCAACACACTAATAAAGTATTACTTAGTACATAACTATGAGTCTTAACTTTCTTAACTTTATTTTTGAGTCTTTTTGGACCCCTCAAACAATACATGTCCATTAAAACATCATATTTAATGATGTGACCATGAAGTCTTACAGCTCAATTGGAAGACATTCTTATCAAACTCATACCCAACGGCAGTAATTGCAGCTAATGAGGTAAGTTAGCCTTTTGTAAGATGGTGATCCACAGTACACATGACATTAGCACCGCAATTAAAAAGCAACATGACCAGATAATGTAAAGGCAAGACTAATTATTCTTTGAAATGTACTGGACTAGTTGCACAAATGTAATTAAGAAAATCTGAAAATAGCAGACATTCTTTTGTTTCTTCTTCACTTGAAAACACATTCAATCAATGTCAAACTTTATTACTAGTCTGATAGAACTCACTAGGTGCACCCAGCATACGAACTGATCTCCTTCGAAACTTCTGTACACAGTCTACAGCATGCAAGCCGAAGGTACTGGCGGTACTGGACATGCCACACAAACCTGTGGTTGCCCTGCTCCCCTAATTGTCTCTTGAAGGTTTTCATCCCCAAGAGAACAGTTTATCCACCTAAGGTTCCCATCCCAAGCGCTATTGTTGTTGTAGCAATATCGGAAACTAAGTTTTGGATTTTTAATCTTCAAAAGTTGCCTCTCCCTTTATCCTTAAAGGCTTAATGCGCCTCCTGCCCCTCCTTTCCTATATCATTGGCAATTTCCTCCTCAATCAATGGAAGTACCAAACAATTAACCTCGTTAATAGGTGACAGTTTCGAACAGATAACTGACCACACTTCAAACTTTATACCATGTCCAACTAATCGGCAAGTGTTGGGGCAAGTGTGATGCCCACCCGCCTTATTCTGATATGCAATTATCTTAACTAAAAGATCTAATTGCTCAACTAGGGGGACAGAGACACAGCCGCCTTATTTCAAACATAAACATACTTGACTGAACAGTTCGTCTTATCTAAAGGCCAACAAAGCAATCATTCCGTGCTGCGAAGTAAAGGGGTTGACAGATTCAATCGCCGCTCAACTGTAGGACACAAGAACACAGCCGCTTCACAACTCAAGACCCAGCCATCTTATTTCAAATATATACATACTGAACACTGTCCTAACTATAACAAAGCACTCTGCGAATTAGCGAATTCAAGGAGACAAAACCGTCTAACCTAAACCCCAACGCCTAAGCGTCATCCTATGCATGTAAAACTCAAGATCGCGAGGGGTAATTGTCAAGTTTATGTGAACAGATTAAATGCACAGAAAAAATTCAAAAATCAGACACAATAACACAGCAGATACCCTGGGAAAACCCTCTTGAGGGAGAAAAACCCAGCAACAAAGATCTCTCTTATATATAAAATAATGGCAACAAGTCTCTTTACAAAGAGGCCACACACAAGGCCAATATCAGTACCAGCAATGGCTGTAGAATAATCAAATAATCTGCTCTTACTTGATCTCTGATCTGCACTTAACTTCACAATCTGCACTTAGAAGAATTCGCACTTCTCTCTTGAAGAGTTCGCACTTATTAGCTCTTGACCAAATTCGCAAACTGAACTTTGATGATTCGCAATCTGCTAGCAATGAATTCGTCCTTGCAAATAATTCATACTAGATGATATATCGCACTTTCTTGATGTTCGCCCTGTATGTATTTCGCACTGTATGATGTGTGTCCATTGTACTTGCTTAAAAACAAATGAAACTTATTTCAAGAAAAAGCTTGTCCTCCCCGAGTAAATCTTAGAAAAGAATTGGAGTATAGAAAAAACCAAACGACTGATACAACATTCAAAAGAAAACCAAAGTTTCAAAAAACAGGAAACGCTGAGACGTCATATGTAGTGTAGACACCGGGTATGTAATCGGACAAAGAATGGGTTGTATGAACACATCGAATGTTATTAGTTTTGTTCTTTGTAAGAGAAATTTTCGTGTACGTATTTTCTATTTCTTTTTGGCTTTTGCCTGTTACAAATTACCTTCTTAGCCCTTGGTTATGGGCGTAGTTTTTGTTAAGACCTCTATATAAATATCAACAAGAGAATATCAAAAACAGCAGTGAGAATAAACAAGATTCCAATAGTGTGATAAGCTATGCCAGTCTAGGAATTAAAGTACTAGTACTAAATGCAATGATCAAATTAAAAAAGCTCTAATTCTAGCATACAAAAAGAACAAAGATGCAACCACCAATACACTAGAGCTGAGAATGTCCCTTAAACTATAAATCTGTACTCCATCAAAACGTGAGTTAGAATGGGTTCATACCAACTGCAAAATAACAGGAGCCAACTCAGTGATGCCTAAGCTAACTCTATTTAGAAAATGATCCTAGATTTGTAAAGATAAAAAATAAACCACATTAAACAGAAAGATCAAAATTCAACATTATTCCCAAACCACTTAATTGCAGACACTGAGAAGTCGATAAACTTTGGAAGAGCATACACAGAGATCCATGTTCTCATGTTTAGATCTTCTGGTAGAATCATGAAAAGGGTACACTACTGCAATTTCTCTTCAGAACAAATTTCCTTTTCAGGCTTCCAATTCTCTAGAACCTCACTTAGAGACCTCTTATGATGCTTTTACTTCTCATTGTTGTACAAATCCCGTTATTTTCTGCGACTTACTAAATTATTATTATATGTGCTTCACCCTTAGGTGCTGATGATTATTGAGTTGATCATTTGATGTAAGATCATGTGGATACTTATTGTCTAGCAACTGTTAAATTTTAAAATCCGTGTACACTAAAAACGTGAATGAGTCCTGCCACTACGAAAATCACTGAACAGGTCACCCATGTTGGCCTGCACCAACAGCAGACCAGCTCCAAACACTTACGAAATTCTCTGTTTCCAGTTCATATAAACCTCCATGCTCAAACCCTAAAGCATTAACATATTCTCAGTTTTAAGGTTTATTTTTCTTAAAGCTTCAATGCTGAAACCCTTATGGATTTGCAAGTTCACGGTTTCAAGACTTGTATTTCTTTAACCTCGAAGGGTACAAATTCTCGGTTTTAAGGTTATATTTATTAAAGCTTCAATGCTGAAACCCTGATCGATTTACAAGTTCACGGTTTCAAGAGTTGTATTTCTTAAACCTCGATGCTCACAGCCTAAAATATACTCTCCGAGCAACGCAAATGTTCCAAACAACAGAGCGCAGGGTTTACTTACAACTCAAATTTACACTTCAGAACTTTCATGAAATTAAGACAAATTGAAAGACTGCTCTTCAGCCACGGAAGAGCTACGGCCTGTGGAGATTGGGAAAATCATCGACCTTTAGAGATGTAGTCGAAAAGATTTAGTTTAGCAGTGCGGAGAAACCCAGGTACAAAATGCGAATTAAAAAGATCATAATATCCTGTCGACCAGGACTTTTTCCTTAAAAGTTTCACTATTTTAATGTGAGATGTGATTTTCTGGATTTTAATAGTAGGATAATTTTATCGCAACATTTTGAATCATACATTATCGGAATGCTGGGTAATAGAAGAGATCAATATAATTTTCTGTTATTTTTCAGTTTCTTATTTTTGCTCTACATATTGATGATGGATCAGGAAAACATTAAAAGTTATCACACAATTAAAATGTAGAAACTCAAGACTGTAAAAATTTGATGTATTATACTCGACATACTTAATTTCCACTTAATTCCATTCAAAGACGATGAAACAGCAGAAAGTAAACATAAAAGTACATAGCAAAATAGGAGGAACTGCATATTTAAATGACTTGATATGGAGAATAAAACAACAGGAGAAAACACCTACAAAAGGTATTCGAAAAACCAGGTGACATTAATTGAGGCCGGCGAAAAAATCCTTGATTTGATGACTACTATCCTTGAAAGAAGAAAAGCCCACAAACGGTCAGAGAAAAAATCCAAATGCAATTGATTAAGGCCAACGAAAAAATTCATCGTTATCATATGCATATTGTATGGGGCAAACAAAACGAAGTTTTCATAGGATTAAAAGACTCACATAAAAAAGAACAATTGTATTTATATCTTTTAAATTTAAAAGGCCGAAATATAAGCTGTATGTAAAAATGTCCCTGCCTTGTCACCGATACATCCTGGATATGAGAGAATGATCAGAGCTAAAGGCAGAACCCTTGGTAAGAGTTTTTATTGCTTTTGCCTAACGATAGGTTCCCCGTTCTGATAAGAATTGCAGAAACGAGAAATTGCAATATTAGGCTGCATTTGCTAGTAAAGTAACTGACATGCAAACATAGAAAACCAGTAACCTCGGCGATGACAATACTCTCCATTGTAATCTCATTTGCAACCAAATTTCAATCCTGTCGAAGCCAGCGCTCTTACAGGAGTAAAATCTGTGAGTATGACAAACGCGATGACTGATATAAGTAAAACTAAAGACTGTTAGAAACCCTAACACCCGCTGAAAACCCTAAAACTCTAATCGGCTAACTTGGCCGCCACTCAAACCCTAAATCTATCCCTCGCAATTTAAATACTTTCTAACAGAAAATCAAATATTGGCAATTGGGCCGTATTTAACTTTAGTTGTTTTATCGCACGCTCTTTCAACACCCATAAAAAGGAAATTTCCTTTACACATCTAACCTATACTTTTTAGACTCACAACCCCTAAACATATAAAAGAAAGCTATCTTTGCCATGGCAAAACTTGTGTAGTGTTTTTAATTTATTTATGGTTTACTGATAAAGTTAAATGGTTCGTAAAGAAGCTATCACAAATCAAGTCAAAGGATATTTCTAAGGAATGAGGTCAAGATTATGTTCTAGGTAAATTTAATAGAATTGATACGATTAAATTTTGATTTTATGTCAAAGGAAGCGATAATTTATCTTTGATTCTATGTCAAAGGAGGCGATAATTTATACATTCAGCACCATATTTACAAAAATGACACTGTAAGATATATGCTCCATGTTTTAAAAAAATGATTGAAGGGGTTAAAATAGTCATAAATTTTCTATGATATTTAATTATTACACATAATATTTAATATTATTTTATAAAATTTTCATAATAGTTTATTAAATTCTTTATAAAAGATTCATAATATGTAGTCTTTCTTTTTTAACTATTTGTTTCTTTTGTAGATAATATATTGGTTTTATGTGCACCTCCCATTTATTGAGTTGGGCTTTTGGAAAGTTAAGATGCATTGTTTATGCCCCCTTCACATGTAGGGGGTCTTGTCTTGCTTTAGGGTATTTAGGGAATTGTATAGTATCCTACCTTAGCATGACTTGTAATGCTTTTAATTAAGGTTAATTCTTTTGTGTATGGAGAAGGGGTTTTGGTTGGTCATTGAATGCCACATGGTTTGATAATTAGAAAGGCTTTGAAGGTATAAAAAATGGAGCAAGGGAAAGAAATGAAAAATGATAATTATTTGGAAGAGGAAAATGCTTTTCATATCAACAAGGTATTTAAAATGTCTTTCATGTGGGTTGTATGAGTAGAGAAGTAGAATACATTTCCAAAAACTACTCATTTATCTACAAGGTAAATCACTTGTCCATTAAAGAATGGGAGAGAAAGGGCAAGCCTTCACGCTCTCCTATGAAACTCATGGTTATTTTTCTTAATAAAAATATAAAAAAGTTATGAAAAAAGAAGAGGAGATATTATGAAGCATAATCATTTTCTTTGTTTGTTTGAATAAGGAGGCCCTCTCATCTAAGATTTTTTTTTATAACTAGGTAATTTTTGTTTGAGGAAAAAATAGGCATTTATGTCTCCTTCTATAGAAGGATCTTCATATTGGTTTATTTGTTATTATGTTTGAAACTTTCATTGTGCAAAATAGAGTTTTAAAAAGAAAATTATAAAGTGTGGGAAGGTCAATCCGTAAGGCTCCCTGTGGAATCTTAATATTGAACTAAAAGAAGTTGTAGTGAAATTTGAACCCAAGTGAGTTGAAATATCTAATGTTCCTTCTTAGTTGTGGAATAGGATTAAGTGTGCCCTAAAACATTAGGGAAAGTCCTTCAAGTGGAGGAAACTAAGTTTACTTTAGTCCATATGAATACCAAGGTTTTAAGGTCACTAAACATTAATGTTGAATTTCCTATGTCCTTTGTTACGAAATGGTGAAAAGAATGTTTCAATGCAATATTATAAAACTATGAAGATTATCATCATGTTTTTATGCAAAATGGATGGGCATGTGAAAAATGATTGCCCCCTCCTAACTCCTCCTAAACCAAATTTAGCTTATGAATTAAACCCCAAGCAAACTAATTTAGTTGAAACCAATTTGGAGGCTACCATTGACAAGATTGATTTAGGGGTTGTCCATCCCTAAGGAAATAAGTTGAGTCCTCCAATGAATGTGATTTTTTATGCCTCAAGTAACCAAAAGGATGGAGAAGTTGAAATGCCAAATTTTGTAATAGATATTTGCAATAATGATAATTCTAGTATAACTATTAGCTATATTGAAAATTATAATATAGCTTCCATGTTACACCCTGTTTCATTGTTACTAAGTTACTTTTACTTCAAGAGTGAAAATGTTGATATATGTAAAATGTGACTTTAATATGTTTAGTAAAGATAATAAAATACTGAAATATGCAATAAGATGTTATTGATTTCAAAGGAATTAATATGTTTTATGTTGATGAAATGTGATGAAAATATATGTATTGCAATGTGAATATTCTAATGCTTTGTCGATGCAAATGTTTTGATGATGCAAATGATTGTATTGTGAACACCTAACTACCTCGGTGTTGTACTAAGTTGAACACAGTAATAGGTTGAGCCTCTAAAAGAGAGGGGAAGTATCTCTCAGGAGAGAGGCATGGTCTAGTAACCTTTGATAAGACATAAACTAAGCTTTCACACACTCACAACTTAGTAGCTCTAGTCGAGTCAAGTTAGATTGGGATTCAATAAGTAAAACCTTAGTTGAAGTTTCAGATAAATTGGAGAGTTTGTTTGGTCATCTTTGATTGTTATGATTTTAGCCTTTGTTTTCAAGATTGGTTATTTGGTTGAATTGCATGATTGAATCTTTGTGTTGGGTATAAATGTGTTTACGTGTAAAAGTGATTTTAGTGTCTTGCATTGTTTAAGGCTTGCATGAATAAGTCATATATGTGTATATATCGTCAAAGTCGGCAATAAGGTAAGGAATATATATATTGATACCTTTGAAAAAGGGAAATGTATAATAAATATATGGGTGTGTGTGATAATTTATATTGTTATTGTTTCCCATAGAAATATAGCTCTGCAATACTGTACCCTCGTCCACAGAACAAACAAGTTTGTTGGTCTGACGTCGTAGACAATATGCGAGTGTCTTTACCACAATGGTCACGAAAAAACCTTGTGGCATAGCTGAGCCATTCCAAAGACTCCAAACATCCCACTTCTTCACCCTCAAGATTCTAAACTTTCATCACGTAGTAACCCGAAAAACCCTAACCTCCATAATGGTCTCCGAAAATCGTTTCAGTCCCAGCATAGTGCTCCTAGTCAGTCTAGATCTGGTAACCCTTCTTATCCTTCTACTAGATTTAGTGATGTGGGTTTCTCCCGGAGATAGAGGGACTATTCTTTCTCTAGTTTTCCTAGGGAAAATGTTGTGGGTAGGGAAAAATCTCGACCGAGAAACAACCATCGACATAAATCTAAATCTTCTAAGGGTGCCTCTTCTCAGTCCAACTCTCGCAACCAGAACCCTATTTGTCACTCTTCTCCTGATCCCTTATTGGGCTCCCAGCAGTCGGGTTATTCATTTCATGCCAAGGAGAAAATGGCGTAAGATGTTCAATCTCTACCACAAAATATTTTTGTTGGATGCCAATCCCATCTATTGTCCTTAGCTTGGAGAATCATGTCAAGGACCTACAGTTGAATGGTATGTATGTTCAGATTTCAGTGAGGATTTTCCAATATCAAAAATCTGGTCCTGGGTCAAAGAAAACTAGTATGATTCTTTCGACCTTGTTATTTCATGCTCCATTTTCTTCATTCTTTTTAAGAACTCTACCATTAAAAAAAGGTTTTTTAGAAAAGGCCCATTTTGGTGTGGAAATTCTTTTTTGGGGTTATGGAATGGCAACCCAACTTACCTTTGGATTGTATTAAGCTGCCTCGTCAATTGATTTGTGTAACCTTCCCTCATATCCCAGTTGAATACCTAGATTTGTTACTAGTTAAAAAAATAACCTCCCATTTTGGGATCTTTTTGAAAAGCGATTTTGAAATGGTGAAGGATTTTCCTACCCTTTGAGTCTTGGCTTTGATCACCAGTTTTAGCTATATACCCATATCTATTAAGCTCATCTCTTGTAAAGGAAAATGGCGCCAACCAATCATCTTGGACCCCTCCTTGAGCCCAAAAGTAAATATTATGGTTGACTCTAAGATCTTTTTGTGGGCTAACCTTGTGATTTTTTCTTCCTTCTTGGAGGGCTTCAGGGTTATTTGTTCAATTAATAATAGTAGCTCTAGGCATGGCCCCCCTCTCCTTCTCTTGGGGGAGCAAAGGGCTCTAGGGGTTTAGAGGGCCCTTCTATGACTCCCATTGCGGAAATTCCTCCTTCACATCTTCAATTGGATTTTAGTCCATCTAACAACATTTCTCATTTCGAGAACCTACTAAATGGTTCTCTGGAAATTGAAAAGCTCTCAAATATTGTAAATGAGGTTCTTCAGAAAGTGGCTGAAGATCTTATAGAGAAAATTGTAGATGAGATCCTTAATGAGGAGGATCCTGCAAAGATTGATCTTCCCATCTCACAATATGATTCAAAGGATAAAACATCTGAACATACTCCCTCTTTGATCTATGACAATGTTGTCCCCCCTCCCATGGACAACATTCTATCTTCACCTGTTTCTCAAACTAATGTTGAATTTAAAGCTTTGCTTTCTCCTAAAAATGTGGAAGGAAGCCTAATAGTGAGAAGACCAAACTAGAAATAGCTATTGGTATCCAAACAACACTTGAAAAAATCTTATATCTAAATCCAAAAAGCTTCAAGGAATGGAGGACTCATATTTTCCTCCTCAAAATTTGTAGCCTAATTTGGCTGTCAAGGAAATCACCTCAAAAAAGAATCAGAAGAAGAGGAGAGACGACATCTCTCCTCGAGCAAAATGAGACTCTTATCTTGGAATGTTAGGGGCTTAAACAGCCCTAACAAACGACACTTGATTAATTGTAAAATTTTAAGCACATCTTCTGATATAGTTCTTCTCCAAGAATCTAAATTATCTGCTCAATTGGACACTAATGCCTTTAAGTCTTGGATAAACTAGGACCTATTTGTGTTCCTAGCTCAAGGAGCTTCCGGGAGATTGATAATTCTATGGAACAAAGGCTTCGCAAAAGTTGAGATCCTTGAGTCTAAAGATAATTGGATCAAAGCATCAATTCGATACCTGAGGTCAAACAATTTATTTTATCTCTTCAATGTGTATGGTCCTTGCTCCACAAATGGCAAGAAACAACTTTGGCTCCAACTTTCAGCTACTTCATCCACTATAAAGAAAGAGCTCTTCATTTTTGCGGGGGACTTTAATGCTATATGTAACCCCTCTGAAAAATTGGGTGGTATCATCCCACCTAAAATAGTAATGGAAGATTTTAACAATTTTATTCTCATTAATAGACTTTATGACTTCTCCCTAAAGAATGGAAACTTTACTTGGACCAATAAACGTAAAGACTTCTCTCAAATTGTGAAAAGGTTGGATCGTTTCTTATTATCTAAAAATTGGTTAAATACATCTTGGGATTTCTCTTCTTGGATTCACACTCTTGGGGGATCTGAACATTTTCCCATTTCCTTATCCATTTTTGATGAGGAGCTAATAAGGAAAGGATACTTTAAATTCAAAGCTATGTGGTTTAGAGATATAAATTTTATCCAACTTCTGAAAACATGGTAGGTTCATAGTCCTTTTTTTGAAGGTTCCAGGATGTTCCAACTCTACAAAAAATTGAAATATGTTAAAGATAAAATCAAGGATTGGAATGTCAATCACTTCAAGAACATCTTTATTGAAACTTTATTGAAACGATAAGGGTGGAGCAGGAACTTTCAAAGATCTATGAAATTGTAATCAATTCAGGTATGGACCATACTTTGTTTACTAGGGAGAAAAAGCTTAAAGCATATTTGGAAGAAATCCATGCAAAGGAGGAATGTTATTGGAAACAAAAATCAAGAGAATTATGGTTAAAGGAAGGAGATAAAAACTCAAAGTTTTTCCATGCCTCAACAAAAAATAAAAGGTAATTGAACAGGATTATCTCTAT
Organism: Sequoia sempervirens; assembly: GCA_007258455.2. Lineage (NCBI taxonomy): Eukaryota > Viridiplantae > Streptophyta > Pinopsida > Cupressales > Cupressaceae > Sequoia > Sequoia sempervirens. The sequence goes on along the minus strand of VDFB02342664.1, from coordinate 1,800 downwards.
ACAATCATCTACTGGGGCCTCTCTGGAATTAGAAAAAGGAATTGGTGAGGAAGCCATCTGGTTTTATGAAAACCTACTTGCTCCTAGAAATCAATCCCATCCATTAGTGGACAATGTGATTACAAATAACATTCCCATGTTGATTAAGGAAGAACAGAACAAATTTTTTATGTCAGAATTTACACTAGAAGAAATTAAAAATATAGTCTTCTTTATGGCTGCAGAAAAGGCTCCAAGCCCAAATGGTTTTACAACCTTATTCTTCCAAAAATGTTGGGATTTTGTTGGCAAAGACATAATTCTTGCCTTAGAAGAATCAAGAAGGAATAGAAATGTCCTAAGAGAAATCAATAGCACTTTGTTGGCTCTTATTCCTAAAAAATCAGATCCTATGTCTTTTAAAGTTTATCGTCCTATTGCGTTGTGCAACACTATTTACAAAATTTTCACTAAGGCAATTGCAACAAGATTAGCAAAACCACTTCCCCAAATTATTATCTCTAATGAACAAGGTAGGTTTGTACCTAGTAAGGACACCTTAGAAGGAGCTATTTTAGCTCACGAGGTCCTCCACTCAATCAAGGATGATAATTCCTCGATTGTTGTCTTAAAATTAGATATGGAAAAATCCTACGACAAGGTTGATTGGACCTTCCTAATTGCAATCCTAAAAAAAAAAAAAAATCCAATAGCTGGTGTAAATGGATTTTTTCTTGCATCTCAGGAGCTAACTTCTCAGTTCTAATAAATGGTTCTCTCGTTGGTCTCTTTTCTTCTACTCGAGGGGTTAGACAAGGAGACCCCCTCTCTCCTTCTCTCTTCATTCTAATGGCAAAGGGTTTAAGTAGATCTATAATTGCTTCACATTCCTGTAGGTTGTGGAAAGTTATCTCTTTAAGGCAGTTTCCCACACCTATTTCTCATTTTCTTTTTGTGGATGACACACTCTCATTTGGTCAAGCTTGTATGGATGAAGCAAAAGAGATAAAAAAAAAAGTGTTATTGGATTATTGTAACTTCTCAGGCCAATCGTTTAATAAGGAAAAATCCAAAATATTTTTTTATCAATTTCAATCCAATGATTAAAGCCTAGCTATTAAAATTTTGGGGCTTCTAGTGTGATTCCCTCCCTTGTAAGTACTTGGGTATTCCTTTCTTTTCGGGGAAGGAAAAATTGATTTCTTTGTCTCTAATAGAATCCTATTGTGGAGAGCAAAATGGCTTTCTCTTGCAGGAAAACAGGTGATGCCCAAATTTGTTCTTCACTCCCTTCCAATCTATCTAATGTTTGTGTTAAAACTCCCAATGGGTAAGGGCTTGGCCATATAGAAGGTCTTCAAAGATTTTTTGTGGGTTGAAAATGTCTCCCAAAATAAAAAGTTGCCTTTGGTGGCCTTCAATTTGCAAATCCAAAATGGATGGTGGGGCTAGAATGAGAGATCTCTTTTTACAAAACAGGGCCCTTGGTGCTAAGCTAACTAGGAAATTTTATTCCAACCCAAATACCAAATGGTGTCAAATCATGAGACATAAGTATTTGGACTCTCTAGACAGAGGATATCTTTACACAAAGAAATTTGCCTCCTAGTTCAAAAATTTGGAATTTTGTCTCCTCTTGCAAATATATCCTTCTCCCTCACCTATCCTGACTGATTAATAACGGGGAAAAAGCTATGTTTTGGGAAGACACTTGGAATGGATTTAAACCTTTTAGACTTCTTGATTCACATAGACAATTAGAATATGATCTTAAGACCCTCTAGGGTAGAAAGGTAAAAGATTATTTTGTTCTTGACCCTA
>VDFB02342663.1:195933-277822 GCA_007258455.2 Sequoia sempervirens | reverse complement strand
CTGTTTGATAAAATGCTTTGGTAGACATGTATGAAAAATGTGGTAGCATCGACAACTATCACCATTTGATATTTATGCAGTTGTAGTATGTTTTGTGCAATGTAATCAGCGATATGAATATAACCAACAAAAATCTATTTTCTATAATTCATGGATTGAACTCTGTATTTTATTTGCTCTTAATGTTTGTATGCTATGGAAATGCCATTACATTTTAAAAAAAAGTAGTTTCTTACTATTTTTCTTCAATTTTTTATGTTTTTTTGTAAATCTACCAAAAACCCCTAGTTTTTCTACCAAAAAACAATATTTTGAAAAAAATCAACTAAAAATAAACAAATCTAATTGAAAATTTGATAAAAAATTAAAAACTTTACCTGATAGAGATGGACTCCAAATCGGATATCGGATTTTGCTCTACACTATGCCCCCGCCGCCGATGAGCCGAAAACAAATATGAATGAGTTTTGGTCGCGGGTTTTTTTTTATATATACAGTTCAAACAAATCGGATATCCGATTCCTAAAGGCAAGTTGCCTTTTGCTTCGGTCGGAATGAGATTTATTTATATTTAACAAAATCGGATATCCGATCCAAATCGGATATCCGATTTGGATCGGATATCCGATTCCTAAAACTAACTTTTCCCTCTGCCTCGGTAGTCACCCCAGCTCCAAAAAGCCAACTCACCATTTTCGCATTTTTGAGTCGTAGAAACACGTATTTTTTTCTCCATTGCCACTTTTTGGCATACCATGATCCTGCACATGCCCTCAAAGTTGATTTATTAACAATAGAAGTTGTTATAGCTCTTCTTGTTGCATTTTTATCTTTAGATCAACTATTTTTCCCAATAGATTTAATGGCACTAGCAACAATAGACATAACATGTTTTAATGATTGATCTTTTCTTTTTGGTTTAACAAAAAAGCCTAACATTTTCATTATTTTCCTCATTTTTTGTATTCTCATCAATTGCACCATTAGTTGACATTGAATTGCAATTTTTTTATGATAAAAGAATTTTTTGTATATTCTATTCTCATGTGTTCTAATTTTCCTTCAAGAAATTTCACTAGGGAGATTATCGAAAACACCACTTTCAATATTTAAAAAAATATTTTCATTAAATTCACTAGGGAGATTATCGAAAACACCACTTTCTATACTTCCTCTTCTTTTTGCCGCTCTTAGCAATGTTTGAGGATGTATTTTTTAAACTTCACTAATATTTCTTACCATTATTTTATTCAAAGTTGATTTATTAACAATAGAAGTTGTTATAGCTCTTCTTGTTGCATTTTTATCTTTAGATCGACTATTTTTCCCAATAGATTTAATGGCACTAGCAACAATAGACATAACATGTTTTAATGATTGATCTTTTCTTTTTGGTTTAACAAAAAAGCCTAACATTTTCATTATTTTCCTCATTTTTTGCATTCTCATCAATTGCACCATTAGTTGACATTGAATTGCAATTTTTTTATGATAAAAGAATTTTTTGTATATTCTATTCTCATGTGTTCTAATTTTCCTTCAAGAAATTTCACTAGGGAGATTATCGAAAACACCACTTTCAATATTTAAAAAAATATTTTCATTAAATTCAACATCACATTCTAGATTTTCATCTTCATCTTCATTTTCATTTTCATTTTCATTTTCAACTTCAAAACGATTTACATTTTCATCTTCATTTTCATCAACAAATGGTTTTCATTTTCATTTACTTCAACAAAAAGGTTTTTGTTTTCATTTCAACAAAAGGATCATTCTCATTTTCATTTTCAATAAATTCTATAAAAGTTTCATCTCTCTGAATATTATCAATGTCAACATCATTAAGTTTAGCATCTTGTAAAACTTCTACATACAAATTTACCATTTCACTAACATGTGAATTTGAAGATGTACCTAGATTTTTTCATATGGAAACATTCTCCATGGCATTGAAATATCCCGATTTGAAGACATGGTAGGACTTGCTTGTATTTAATCATATTCTTCTCCAAATTGACTTCTTGCAAATTAGCTTCATCTACAACCATGGTCTCCTCAATGTTTTCATCTTCAATAGTTTTGGAATTGGATGCTCCCCCTCATTCATTGATTTAATTCTCATTCTTCTTTCTCTTTGTCTTTGTTTCTCCTCTTTTTTGCTTCAATTTCTTCAGGAGTCAATTTCTTCCTCCTCTTATTACGAGCTTTATCTCCCATGATTATAAAATTATCAAGTACAAATGAATGTCAATAGTGAAATTTTTCAAAAAATTCAATCCAAATTGGAAGTCGAAGACCTATAAGGACAAAATTCTTCCTCGTGTTCCTCAAAACAAGTAGAAAACTAGCACAATTCCACTTTAAAAATTGTTTTCTTCATGCCTCTTTTGAAAAAATCAATCCATATTGCATGTTGAAGACCTTTTGTTCCTCCAAAAAAGTACAAAACTAACACAATTCCACTTCAAAAATAGTTTACACGATGCCTCCTTTGAGAAAAATAATCAAAAATGCAATTTCACCACTTGTAAAGACAATAGTTGATGAAAAATAGCCCAATTTTACTGCTCTTGGCCGTACATGTGAAGTTGCAAACTTCACAATAATTTTTTATAGTAAATTTAAATAAAATGGTTAAAAACAAACAAGTCTCATTTTATAATCAGAATCTTGTTCCTAATATTTAATGTGGGGATTGTTGATAGAGGAACAAGATCTCGTTTATAGAGCAGGATCTTGTTTCCCTGTCAACAGTCACGTCATTTACTATTGGGAAATGAGATCCTGCTTTATAAAACGGGATCTCGTTTCCAAAAATTTGAATTTGAATTTACTTTGTGGTTGAGTTTCTGCTTTGTATTTTGGTTCGGAAAAAGCATTGGGAATCTGAACCTAGGCCTTCAACCTAGTTTAACTTGCAAGTTGAAGGTCCTAACAATGTTAGAGAAAAATGTTGAGTTTAGACATATGGTTGATGACTTATTTTGCAAATTTTTTTGACAAAATTAAAACCCATTTTAGATGAGACAATGCAAATTCCAAATATGTAATTTTTTTTACAATTGGATTATTTTTTCTATTTTTAATTAATTTTTGATGAAACTGGTCCAAAAACTTTAAATATTAGGGATTTTTAATATTTTAATAACATTTGATCAACATAACATTTTGACGAACGGATTGCACGAGAACAAACTTCAGAAGATTCTTTTCAATTTAAAAAAATCAAAAAATGATAAGTTGAGGCCATCTTATGTGTGTCGTACATGGCAATTTTTCAAAACGACAAATATGCCTAATAAAAATTTAACGAAAAAAAATTCAATAAAAATTTACAAAAAATATCGAGAACAAGCTTGAGTGAGCCACAAAACTTTTCCAAAAAGGATTTAGAAAAATAAGATTATTTACGTCAAAATATGGATTTTGTGCATGTGCATGGTATGGTAAAAAGAAAGTGACTTTTAAACAATGGTTTTTAGAAATGCCTACTAAAACTCAATTTGTACAATCTGAGTATTGAAATAAATTGCATATTTGAAAACTAGACTCCGAGTACTACATTTTATGATTAGTATCTTTTTTGAATATTCCATCTCTAAGTGCTTCAAATTTTAAGGTCAAATGTGTCAAATTCTGAAAATTAGTTAAAACACTTTCACTTTTTGACCAGAAAGTGGACTCAAGTTCTTTCCAACACCTTCTAGAGATAGGAGAAGCATTAATGCTGAGAAGAAAACTCTTGAAGACATCCAAGGAAGAGGAGATGATTCAAAGAAGGAGCTTATTCAAGACATGTAAATTTAGAGGTAAGGTATGCAAAATTGTGGTAGATTCAAGATCAATTGATAATATGGTGTCTAGGGAGATGGTAGAGAAACTGAAACTAGAAAGAACTCCTCATGAATCACTCTATAGAACAAGCATATGTTGAGTTTCAGATTGGAGGGTATAGAGATAGGGTGCTTTGTGACATTGTACCTATGGATTGTTGTCATCTACTTCTTGGTAGACCATGGAAATTTGATAGGCGAGCATTGTATGATGGAAGGGAAAATACCTATACTATTGACAACGAGGGAAGGTCTTTCGTACTAACACCATTGCAAGAAAATATTGAGGAAAAAGGCAAGGCAACAAAGATAATCATGTTTGGAAAGGAGTACATGGAGGATGAGGAAGATAAAATCAAAGTGTGTGCGGTCACTAGAAAGGAAGAGGATGTTGAGATAGTAGGTGTAAAGCATGTGGTTCAAAGTTGGCAAGAGAAGTTGATAAGATGGTATCAAGGACTAAGATAGAGAAGGTCAAGGATGAATTGACCCAGAAGGTGCAAAATTGCTTAGAAAGTTGTGATGGAGTTGTGGTAGGGACTATGATTTGTCCTTTAGAAGCAAAAGAGGTCAAGGGATAATTAATTGCTGACAAGACAAAGGTTATTAAGGCTGATGAAATAGTAGGTTATAAGGTTGACAAGATAGAGACATTAGGGGTAGTAGGTTTGATGAAAAAGACAAGGGGAAAAGATGGAGTGAGACAAAGTGAAATGTAGGGACACAAAGGTGAATTTGGATGTGTTACCGAAATAAAGAAGAAGGCAAATCAAAATTTAGAGAGCAAGTGTATGTTTGCAGATAGAAAGGCAAGTTTGACAACTTTTCAAGAAGGAATGAAGATGAGACAACATTCATTTAGTGGAGGACAAAGTAAAAAAAGATGGAATCAATTCAAGGGTAGATATGGAACAAGTTTCCAATATTTGAATCATTGGAAAGTCACAAAGTGGATATGTAGATTTGTGGAGATGGTATGATCATAGGCAACATGGGTTGATGACATACAATCCTCAAGGGGGCTTGGGAACTTTTTTTGGTCAAGTGTATGGTGGAAGGGAACCAATTGAACAAATTGGGTTTATTGTGGTTTAATTATTTTGGTCATGTTTTGAGTCATTTTCCATTAAATAAGGTCAATAAGACCATTTTATGATGTATTGAGTCTATTAGAAGTCACTAGGAGGTTAGAGAGTTAAAATTGCAAAATATTGCAAAAATGCAAAAAAATGTTGTCATTTCAAAAGTGTAAAAGTGCAAATTGTGAATTTGTAGAATGTTAATGGTCATTTGCTTCAAATGGTCATTGGAGGGAGTTGGATTAGTTAGTTTTTGGAGGGAAATTTTTTTTATATGTGGAAGACATCATTGTAAACCTGGTTGGGAGATTTGGAAGGAGAAAATAATCTTTTATCACTGTTTTTATGTTATTTCTGGTAAAAATATTTGTTTGCTAGCCTGGTATGGTTCTATATAGGGGCAGACCTTTCTAAAACTATGTGAATTTGATAAAGACACGAGATAGCTAAATTTGAATTATCTGGTTTGAGATTTTGACAATTTGTTTGGTGGAAGTTTGATCCATTTTTCTATAAGCAGCCTGTGAGCCTAGTTTTAGGGGTTTTGTTTGCATAAAATGTCAATATACGCCATTCCACCCACTATGTCACCCTGTAACTCAGTGGAATGGATCATTAGGGCTTAGGATTTGTTTCAATAAGATTGGTATGACTAGGGGTGGATGTTTGTAGCATTGGGCATGATTCTTTAATGGTGAAAATTGTGTTTTTGGGTGAAATTGTGAGGTTTGTGAGGGAATGTAAGTAAAATTTGGGGGAAATAGTATTTCTTGTTCTTTTGAGTTTGTACACACTGAAATCAAGATGTTAGAAGCCTTGGTTGGCTATGGAGAACTTAGGAATGTGGTCTTTCAATAAACCCTAGGGTAAATTGTGAAAAAGGAGGGTTACAAGGAAAGGGTTCTTAAGAAGCAAGCCCCTCACCAAAAATTGTGGAATTAGAGGTTTGGTTGACTGGTGAGTGCTTCCCAATAGATATTTGGGGTTTGTGGAAAGTTTAAAGGATACTTCCTTTGTAAATCAAACCTATTTGGTCAAAGTGTCTAGCATACAAGGCTTGTTTGGGTGATGTTTATCAAAGGTGACCTAGGTTGGATCTAAGATATGTTTTGAAGTAGGTTAAAGGATATCTAAAACCCTAATGTGTTTGTGGGATTGAGTTAGTGTTGTGGAGTTTTGTCCTGATTTCAGTGGTTGGACACCTACAAGGAAAGATAGGTGAATTGTGGAAAACTATCAAGTTGGGGTTATAAGTCTTGAATGCTTGCTTGATTTGTGTCAAATTGTGTTTGTGAACTAGTTGATCCCCTGCTCATTGCATCAACGATCAATAAATGCAGTTTGAGAATTGAAACTTGGAAAGGTCATTGGTTGACATTAGTGGGAAGGGTAACAATGGTCAGTTGTTATTTCCACCATTCCTATGTATATGCTTTCATGCCTTAAAGCCCCAAGTAAGGTGATCAAAATATTGAAAGGAATTTACTGTAAGTTGTTGTGGGATGGCTCCCATGAAAAGAAAGGAATCCCTCTATTGGCATAGGACATGGTTTTAAAACCAAAGGAATAGGGAGGTGCGGTTATCAAAGATTTAAAAATTCAAAACCAGGTGTTGGGCCCCAAGTTGATATGGCAAATGTTTAAGCACTCGCATGCACTTTGGGCCAGAATTTTGAAATCCAAATAATCAGACTCAAATGAGCCCGAATAGATTTTAACTATTGCTAATCCCTAGAAAGGCTCAACTATCTAGAACTACATTCTGAGTTGTAGGGGAGTAATATGTGATCATTTATCCTAGAAAATTAGTGATGACAGGTGAGCATTGTTTTGGGATGAATCTTGGAATGGCTATCCCACTCTCAAGGAAATACTAGGTTTAGCAGAGCCAATTGAAACAATGGAGGCATATGGTGTATGTGTCAGAGATTATATGGATTTGAGCGTTGTTAACAGTCAATAGGTTTGGTCTTGGAAATCCTTTGATGGGATTCAAGCCCATTTGAAATCGGTCATCCAAAGTGAGATGTCAAAGAGGTACATCTTTATCTCAGACTCCCTGGACATAATCCTGTGGTGTGCGGCCAGGTTGGGATCATACTCTGCCAGTGGAGGTTATAAATTTATAAAAAATGATATTGTGACGGCTTCATGGACTAAGTGGTTATGTTGGGGGAAAAATGTCCTCCCAGAAGTAGGGGCTTTTGCTTGGATAGCCCTCCATGAGCAAATCCTCACGGGGGATAGATTGAACTGCATAGGGATTCTTGGACCCCATTGGTATGTCTTTTGCAAGCAAAGCAGTAAAGACACGTTCATAACATGTTCCTTCAATATGAACTCGCTCAAAAGTGTTCATCCATCTTTTGGGCCAAGGTGGAATAGCAGCACCCCCTACCTAATAATTTGATACAGTTATTTGATTTGTGGCCAATTATATACAAAGGGGCCACTTTTGAAGGGCTTTGGTGTGATATATCCGCGATGATCATATGGCAGATTTGGAAGGAGCATAACATGAGAATCTTCAAGGAGAAGGACACACACCTTGCAAGTCTCATCTCAAAGATCAAAGTTGGAGTCAACGAACATTTTAATGGAAGGCTCAAGGTGGCAAAATACAGGTACTTCTCAGCTTGGGGTGAAAAAATGTGTAAAAATTGAGGTCTACTCAATCACCCAAAAGACTATCTTCGCATAAGTAGAGTGGGCAAAAGGAAGCCTAAATGACTTCTACCTTTGAAGGGGAGGTTAAAAATGAATTTCGATGGGGCCTCTAAAAGTAATCCGGGCCCTCTGGTGCAGGTTATATAATTCAAAATGAAGATGAAAAATTGTTAGGGGTGACCTCAATTAAGCTACCATGGGGGACGAACAATGAGGCTGAGTATGCGGCACTGCTGGAGGGTTTAAATTTTTGTGCCTCCAAAACGTGTAAAAACGTGGACATTGAGGGTGATTTGGAGCCCGTGGTCAAGGTGGTTGGGGCAAATCATGCTCTGAGCTGGAAGCTTAAAATGTGTGTTGAAAAACTCAACCATTGCCTTACTGGTTTGTGTGACTTTATATTATGACATGATATAGCGAGGCGAATAAGGCAGCTGATCTTCTTTCAAAGCATGGCATTGAGCAGTTACAGTAAAGGATCTTATCGAATGTTCCTAATAGGTGGCCAATTCTAGAAGTTATAGCCAATGTCTCTCATGGTAGCCTGGGGACTCGTAGCTTGGTGGGTAAGCTCGTGATCTGGAAAGTGGTCCCGACCATGTACTATAAGAAGGCTAAAACTCTTACGGTGTAGGCGATATTGGCTCTATAATGAGTGGTCTTTTGGCGGCCCATAAAATGCATTATGTTGTTGGTTTATCAAGTAGACTTCGCTCGATAGTAGCGCCATAAAAAAAGGAAGTTAAGAACAAGTACGCTCTGATGCGTATCCATAGTGACAAAGGCTGGGTGCGAGGATAAGCTCTATCCCGGTGCATCCAGATGAATCCTAAGTGCCAGAGCAGCATGTTCAAAAAGGGATGTTTCTCGGAATCTTGTCATGCTAATAAAGCACTGGAGGGGGTGCCTCAAACTGAGCAATGGTCTTTAGCTTTGGAGGTAATGGTGGTTTGCAGGTGCTACGATGGGAAGAATCTATAAGGGTTCCTGGACCTCGAAGAGTATCAGGTTAGGAGGATGATTGAACTTGGCGCAGGGCTGATTACCTTGCTCTGATTCCTTCGTATTGAAAGCTGTCCAATTTCTATTCCAATGGAATAAAAGAGCGCTCCCTCACTGGTAGGAATATAAAAAATCAAAATCTTTTTTAAAAAAGATTTTATAATAAAAATATACAAGTTCTTTTTTCTTTTGTTTTTGTTTCTATATTTTTTCTTAATATTTTAGAAATTTAATTAGAAAGAGATAAGAAATAATATTTTTTCTATTTTTGTTTTTTGATTTTAGAGTTTTTATTGGTTTAAAAAATATTTAAGGATTTTTTTATTTTTTGGATTTTTTGTGATTGATATGCTGACCTCTTAAGGTACCCATACTTCTATTGTAAGGTTATGCCTCTTGCATTATAAGAATTGTAAGTATATGAATTGTTTAAAAAAATGTTTGGATTATAAATAAGTTTTTAAATAATCCACATGAAATTCTCATAAAATATCAATATATAAATTATTTTATTAGATTCAATACTAAAATGTTCAAAATAATGTCTCAAAGCAATTTGGTCTCAAGGTATGCCAAAACATATGAAATATATACCAGCAACAAGCTAATAAGTAGAATACTGCTTCAACAAATTTGTAACTCATCCAAATCATACAAAAATAAAAATAAGAAAAATAAAAAATACCAAATATTTATGACCATTACAACACATCATTTGTAGAGGTAAATTGAGTTTGGCTATACAATGAAAAGATATTGTTTTAACATAAAACTTCAATCAGTTTTAAATGTCAAAAATAAAGATTCTCAAAAATGTTTAAGTGACACATAAATTGACTATTGTTCAAGAGATTAAACTCTCTAGATAAAATATGGAAGTACAAATCAAAGGAAATAACTAAAATACATTTATACTCAATAAAAAAAATTATTGATAAATTGATAACTTTCCTAATAAAGTTAAGTGAAGGTATTTTATAAAAAAATTCTTATAAATTTGTACTAACATTTTATATGTGACAATTAAGAAATAAATAAGATAAACTACTTACATATCATATTCCATGCATACCTAAAAAGATCAATTACAAAAAAATAATAATAATTTCACTTATAACTTCTTAACTTATAATTATCTAACTTACTTTAAAAAATAAAATAGATTACATTATTTATGGGTTCCAAACCAATTAACTTTGAGCTACTTCCACTATGTCTTCATGAAATTTAATTGTGAAAAATCAAAATCTACCTCTAAACTATAAGATAATAGATTGAGAAACAACCAAAACAGACTTCACCATACAATCACTTTCAAGAAAAGAATAAAATTTAAGTTCTATAGTCATTTCTTTATTCTCTAATAATAAATATTGTTGGAATTAAATTCCATAAATTATTTATTGAGAAATGAAAGTCATTAGATGGCATCCTTTCACTCACTTATTCTCTAAAGTCAGATAAATACTATTAAAGTCATTTATGGCAGGGCAGGGATTACAGCAGATCCAGGCATTAAGGGAATATTTACAACATCCAGGAGTACAGTAACGTTCACATTCTTCTCGGGTACGGCAATTATTACACACAGTCTGACAAGAACCACCTTGCGGAATAATGACCGAAGAGCCTGCATATCACACAAGAAATAGTTTTCTGTTAAAACAGTTTTATGAATGAAAGAAATAAAAATGTTTGAATACAATGAATAAATCTCACCCAGCTCTCTAGCTGAAGACAGCATTGTAGTTGATGAAAGAAAGACAAGGGCAATAAGAATGCCCATCAGAATCCCCTTACCTGCCATCTGTTTTCAAAGTACCATGAATCATGTGCATACAAGTGTATATATATATATATATATATAATATAATATAATATGAGTGTGATTTTATTAAGGAAACATCTTCCTTTCCCTCAACACATTGGAAGCTTACTTTTTCAAACTTGAGTTTGGTTTGTAGTCATACACTGTGCAGTCGATAAGTCATGAAGTATTTATATATTATGAGTGTGACTTTATTAAGGAAACATCTTCCTTTCCCTCAACGCACTAGAAACTTTCTTTCTTAAATTTGAGTTGACTGCAAATAAATTGGTTGCTTATGGATAGAAATGTAATTAGTTTGTAGTCATACACTGTAAACTTTCTTTCTTAAACTTGAATTGACTGCAAACAAATTGGTTGCTTATGGATAGAAATGTAATTAGTTTGTAGTCATACACTGTGCAGTCCATAAGTTTCCAAATATTTTAGGAGATGTCTTTGTTGGTTTTATTATTGTCAAATAAAAATTAAGTCTTATAAACTGATGGTTATGAAAGAATTAGAATTATGAAAATAATTGAAATTTGAAATAATAATCATTTTTAATTTAATATAAAAGTTATATTATAAAATGATAAAATAGTTTGTTGATTTTTTAAATAGAAAATTAATATAAATAAAATTTGAATAGTAGGGGTGGGTAGTCTAACTTGATTGGTTAAACCATCTTGTTGAAGGCAAGAGGTCATGAGGTCTAGTCTCCCCCCCTCCCCTTGATATATGAAAAAAAACAAAAAACAAAAAATGAATAGTAGATTAATAAAATCTATTATTTATAAGTACTATAGAATAAATATTATGAGATAATTGTAATTGTATGTGTGAAAGAAAAAAAATTTGTTATGTTTTTATATACTAAGTTAATATAAGTGTTATGATGAAATTTATATATATCAATGTTTATTCTCATTTAGTTCATGGTCTATTTTGATGGAATGATATATTCTTACATGTAAAATTGGGTCTATTGTTCAATCCATTATTCATCCCTATTTGCTTGTACATCCACACATTATACTTCTATTTGTATATATTCTTATGCATTTACCATTTTTGGCAATTTATTGTTACTATCATTGCATCTATTGGACTACCCGATTCCTGCAATCTTAAAAAACTAAAAAAAATAGAATAGTAGATTAATAATATCTATTATTTATAAGAATATATAATAATTATTATGAGATAATTGTAATTGTATGTGTTAAAGGAAAAAAGGTTGTTATTTTTTTATATACTAAGTTAATATAAGTGTTATGATGAAATTTATATAGATCAATGTTAATTCTCATTTAGTTCATGGTCTATTTTTATGGAATGATATATTCTTACATGTAAGATTGGGTCTATTGTTCAATCCATCATCCACACATTATATTTCTATTTGTATATATTCTTATGCATTTACCATTTTTGGCAATTTATTATTACTATCATTTTATCTATTCCCATATAATTCCATCTTGACATCTACATGTCCCTATCTCGAGTTAATATAGAATTGAGTAGCTTTTCCCCTACACTACAAAGGAATTCACCCCAAAAATAAAGTTTTCTAACTCCCACCTATTTCACTAGTTATTTATGAGCCAATTTGGTGAATATTCATGAATTTATTACCATGTTTTAGCATTTAAAGGCACTCAATGCGCTTTAAATTAAATCCAATCAATATTAGAAAAATATATTCATTAAGGAGAGAAATCACTATATGAACAATATATCTTTAAGCACTAAAAGGAACCTATATCTACAAAAAAATTATCTAACACACTAACTACCTGAGATTGTTGTCTTCTATATTCTTTCATGATTGTAAACCTAGTCTAATCAAGTAGGTCATCTTAAGAGAGTATGATCATTTACAATTTAACAATTTATCCAAGGTATTATTTAACACCATTAGTTCTTATGCTTAAATAGATAAAAAAATGGCTAACATAAGTTTCAATTGTCTAAAGTCGCCCAAATTAATCTTATGATCTTAATATTGTTTGCATGTGTTTGGTTAGTATTGTGGAGCACTAGACTGATCACATATAATTAATTTCAATTAGTAATATATTTTGTATTTATTTTATATTTGCAACATTTTCTAGACTATGACAATGTAAGTACCCACCTTATGTGTGACTTTGGTATAACCCCCTTCCTATTGACGGATGTGTATAGAATAATCTTCACACATATGTTGATAAGTATTGTATGAAACATGCTCCTGAGTAGTGAGCACGATTGTGCCAATAAACCTAGGAACAAGTTAATTTCAAAATATTAATTGAGATTTGTTATGATTAAAAAAATCTTGGTGATAGACTATGTTAGTAACTTTTTTCATGTGTAGATTAACTTGAATTTCATATGATACAATGAGATGGTTTTGTGAGATAATTGGGTGATTTATTTCATCCTTCTAATTGATATAAATGGGAGATTGAAATAGAGCTTTACAAAGACCTTGAATTATCTTAGTGACATAGTTGTAATTGGAAATGGTGCAATTATATATGCATTGCATATTAGACATAATTTTTTTCTATTGTGGAATGTATATGTAATTGAAATACAATTTGAGGTAAAGTGATTAAGAATGTTATGAGAACAATGATTTTGTGTAGTAAATGATTATTCTTAAATATTTAATCTATGTTACTTTGACTAGTCCATGTGATATAATGAGTGTAATTGAGTGTGTAGGTGATCTTCCATGGCCAATGGAAATAGGAGGTCCTATATGAAAACCCTAGTCATGTGGTTCCTAGTGAGGCCATGACCTTAGTCCATGATGAGGACTAAGGTCTCTAAATGTTTAATTATTCTATATGTGAAATATTTATTTTTAAATGTATCTTCAACTTTTGTAGCATTAAAAGCAATTTTTGGTTTGCATCCATTCCTCATATTTGGATTCCTCATCTCATAAGATGTCAAAAATCCCAACAAAAAATATTTATTGCAGGTTATAATCTATACTATGTTCAATAGCACACACCTTCTCATTGTAAGCATCAGGGAGAGTTCTAAGAATCTTCTTTACAATCCTGGTTTCATCTTCAGCCAGTATCTCATCCAATCTTTATACTTTAACATTATCATTTTAGACATATGTAGAAGCTCAAACTATGTCTCCAAATTCTGCAATTTTGCCTCTCTGAATCTTTCATCACCTTCATGTGCCCTTTCCAAAGCATCCCAAACTTCCTTAGTAGTCTTCAAATTTTGAACCTTAATCAACTCAAAATGTACCAGACTATTCTTCAAAATGTACTTCACCTTATTGTTCGCTTCATGTGCTTTAATTTCATCAATCATACTCAGACCATTAGCAGGAGGAGTGTAAGGATTCTTATAGGATTTCTCCACATCATATCCACAATACTTGAAATATTCTTCCATCAATATTTTCTAGATAGCATAGTTAGTTCCATCGAACCTTGGATAATCATAAGTCATGTTGCTAGCCATCCTAGACCTTCCTCAAGTGGTTAAGCTCTTCACAAACAAACCAAGCTCTAATACCAAATTGTTGAATAAGACAACTAAGAGGGTGGTGAATCAGTTGTCATAGATTTAAAACTTAATTCATTCATTGGAACTAATCCTTAACACTGCTTAAATGATTAAACATTAAATACTAGAACAGAAACTAAAATCATCATACAAACACAATAACACCATATTTATGTGGAAAACCCAATAAGGGAAAAACCACAGTGAGAATTAACTCACACTATAGAGAATATCAAAATTGATTACAAGAGTCTCACTACTTGAGAAACAAGGCTCACTACAAAAATAAGGAATCACTGTCTGGATTAGGACTCACTATCCAAATCAGGATTCACTGTCTAGATCAGGACTCACTGTCCAATAGGGCTAACAACCTAGAGGGCTCACTGCCACAAAGATACAAAGAAGATAGAAGAGATACGTTACAGAGAGAAGACAACATCAATGCAATGGACAAATCCACCATAATTTTCTCAACCACTTGCAGACATGCATGAATGATAGACTACACCTTCTACTCACTACATCTGAAAACTCAGCATTTAGGCTTCGTACTGATCTACCACACTCACTAATTCACATAAATCTCGCATCTATCTACTCTATTTCTTTACACTTATTTATATTTCCTCTTTCTATATTGTATTTCACCACTAAATCATCATGTATTTATACCATCTTCAACTTTGAAACATATCCAAAGTCAACCATCCAAATTCAAATTCAAATTAGGTCAACATCAAAACATCCTAGAGTGGAATTAGAATGATGGCGACCCATACACACACTTCATAAGGACCCAAATAGATCCAACACGCTTCATCAACTCTAAAGGTATTGTTCAACACAAGGTCAACCAAACCAATGTAAAACACATAGAACAATTAAGCACGAACCTTCCAGATACTGAAATTATCTTCAATACAATAAAAACAATTTAACTCTAAAACCACAATTTATAAGAATTTAACAAAGATAAATCCAGACCAACAACATTTCCCCAAAACCTCAACAAGAAACACTGAAAACTATAGTTCATAATTGGTGAACATAACTCGCATTGTACAATAAATCAACAGCCAAAAATCTACATATAGTAGCTTCCAAAAACCATGATCAACATATCTGAACTACACAAACATAGGAGAAAATCCCAAAGAAAAACTTGGAGCAACCATTGAACACCTACAATCTTTCTTCAATAAAATTTTCTCAATATCCTCGACATATACAACCAATAACCTACATCCATGACAATAATGACAACAACAATCAGTTTATAACCAATTGACCAATTGACATCAATGGCAACACCTTCATTCTTTCCATTCTTACAATAGTGTGTGAGAGAGAGAGAGAGACCAAAGATGGAGGGAGGGAGAAAGAGAGAAAGACCTAAGAGGGAGATGGAGAGTGAGAGAGAGGGAGGGAGAGAGAGAATTGAGAGAGATACTTGAGAGAGATATGGAGAAAGGGAGTGGGAGAGACATGGGAGAGAGAGGAAGAGAGGGAGTGGGAGACCTAGTAGTGCTAGAGCTAGAGAGGGAAACAGTATAAGATATATAATATATAATATATAATATAAAATATATATTATATATTATATATATTAAATATACTATATATAAGGGTGATCCCACAATAGTAGTTTACAATTTTTGGCCAAATTGGATACTAAATTTTTTTTTTAACTAAATCTTCACTTTCGAGCACCTATAGCGGCTAAACAATGAGGAATTTGAAGATGATGCAAACTAGAGTTTCATGAAATTTTGTTTGTAGATTCTAAATATATTTTTTCAAAAATTTGGAATCAGATTGTACTTCTTTTTCCATCTCCCTCGAAAACTAGTTTTTTTTTTTCAGAAAACAACATTTTTAAAAAGTGATGCTCACGTATAATGCATAACTTTTTTTCCATGAAGGATAAAATTCTAATTCTTTCAAATTTAGATTTGTAACTTAGATATATAGTGCTTCCACTTGGTTAGGTAGTTTTTTATTGAATATTTTTCTTTAATCAAGTTTTGAAGTCAAACCAATTACAATTCAAACATAGCATGACTATAATGCGTAACTTTTTTTGTATGCATCGAAATTCTATTTCATTTTTTTGGATCAAGGACTTCAATATCTAGTGCACTCATATTTTTCAAAAAAAAATTTATAATCTTTTATTTTTCCACATGTGCAGAATAGAGAGCTTGATTTTCGATGAAAAACCTATGTTTAATAAAACTAAAAAAACAAATACGTAATAAAACCAAAGCATATTAAAATTATAGTCATTGGATAGCTCATTTTGAGGACTACCTGATTCTAGTTGGTTTTGTGAAGTATCCTCCATTTTCATCCTCAACCCAAGCTTCGAAGCGGGAAATGTGGTCCCAATATTTAATGGGTTCGCTCAAACCTACAAGTTCGTTCAAACCCCTAAAACTATTTATTTTTGCATGGGGTCATTTTTTTCTTGTTTTACTTCCTCAAATTGTAAACCAATATTGTGGCCTCACCCATAATATATATCATAATAATATATTATGATATATTAATATATAATAAATATATTTTATATATTAATATATATAAATATATTATATATTCATAATACATAATATTGATTTTATGTATTATTTGGTCAGTATAGAACTAAAAGTAACAAATATTTGTCTATAATAGACATCTATTATTTATTATATAAGATTTGAAGCTTCCCCTTTTCATACATATTAATATTTAATATAATTTATATACTATATAATATATATAATTAAAACAACTGAAAAATGGGTGATGATGGGAGAATGATTTCATATGGTTTAGGACATAGAGCACACCCACTTTCCAATTATTTCATTCAAGGATAACCCTATAGATCTCAATGAAAAAGAGAAAGACTTCTTGCAATAAGGTTGTCCTAAGTTATGATTGTAAATTAATAAGGGGTTCATCGCCAAGCTACGGTTTGGAAAGACAAATGCAATATAAGATAAAATGCTTAACCCTAATATGATGTAATCTTTAACTAAATGACCTAGAAAAGTGTGTAAAAAAAATAGAAAGATGCAAGATGAAATGTGTGCACTTGGAAATTTGAAGATGACTAGATGGAACTCTGAACTGCTAAACATAGTGACTTTAATGTTGACTAGGACTCATATGCTAGGCTAGGTGGATCAATCCCAAATCTGGTTTTCTATGTAGAAACAGGAATCTGGTAAATGGGTATCTGAAATTGTGAAACTTAAAAATTGACCTAAACTAAGACTCATACACCAGAATTGGTGTATCAGTCTAGTTAGGGTTTCCTAAAACTTCAAATTTTAAATCTGGTCTTCAAGGTCTATTCCCAATTGATTTCTGAATCCAAAACCCTAATTTTCTACATGTAGAAGTCCTCCAAGTATCTCCAATGCAAGGTGACAACTTTGATAACTTTCTCTAAACTTTCTCTTCAATTTATCCTCAATCTAAACTTGTAATTTAAACACTAAGGAGAGGGAAAAATGTTTTTTTGTTAAAGTGGAAATGGGTTTTCCTTGGTCAAACCCTATTTTGGTAATCAAAACTTGAATGAAATGAAATAGGAATGGATAATGATGAATGAAAAAAATGAGATGTTGCAACTCACCAAACCCTGGTAATGAAGTGCTACAAACATGTGTGAAATGGCTCCAATGGATGTAGACCTTGACTCTTTCTTGGATAGGATAGATATTGAATGAAATGTTAGCTTGAATCATAAAAACTTACATCACAACTGTTAGCTCCAAAATAAACATATGCATGAATACTTTGATATGATGGTTGATGCTTGAAGAATGCTCTAAAATGCTTGATAATCTACTCTTGAGTTCTTTTGAATACTCTTTTAAACTCAAACTTGTTATTATGAATTCTCTCATAAAAGTTATAGGTGATCTCTTGAATGCTTGGGTGAAAATGAGTGAAAGAACCTTGTGTTTATACTTAATTATGCCAAATTTCCCAAAATTACAACACTACAAGCCGACATCAAATCTAGGAGGATAAAATCCCACCAAAATTTTGAAAAAAAAAAAATTTGGCCCACACAGGACTCATACACCCAAGGTGGCATATGAGTCCCACTAGGCATAATTTATGGGACCAAATTCAAAAATGCTTAGAAAGATGTAAAACTAGAATCAAGACCCAAAAACATAGGTGGGATGCATATTCCCAATGTGGTGTATGAGTCCCAAATCACTAAATATGGGCCACACAACCTAAGAACACCTAAATTCAAATTGGATATTGATTCATGCCAGGATTATCCTCGAAAAGATGCATTAAATGAGGCTTGTGGATGCAAAATAAGGCCAATTAAAGCATAAATAAGCCTAATTATTTATGAAAATGCTAGAAAAGTGTGAAAGTGTGTTACAACACTTTACAACACTCCAAATAAGGTATGATTAAGGTTAAAGGGATATTTATTAGGTTCAATTAATTAATAAAACCTCAAAAAAGTTTGAAAGTGTTTTACAATACTTCACAACACTTTAACAAGGTACCATTTTAAGTTCACAAGGGCCCAAGACCTAATGTGAATGTGTCAAAAAAATTACAACACTAAATCAAGGCACCATTAAGCTTAGTTAGTTCAAGGAGGGCCCAAACAAGAAAGGAAAAATAAGGGGATACTTTTTTTGTTGCCACATTTAACTCCCACTTTAGTGAGAGGATGAAATTGCTTCAAACTCACACTAAAGTAGAAAAACACACATCAAGAGGGGCATGAGTTCACCCATTCCAGTAAGATAGGATGACAATGATCAAGAGGGGTGGTCAAGCCCTCAGGATCAAGATCCCATGGAAAACCAACATAGACACAAGAGGACACACATGACAATGATATAAAGAGAAATAATAAGGCACCAACATACAACTCCAATTGAAAGAAAAGAAGAATAAAGGGAAAATAGGGGTGGATCAAGCTTTGACCATTTGTCTATCATGATGTGGATCAAATCTAGGTTGTTTGTCTAAAAAATGGATGCTCACTTTGAGGCAATGAAACTTTAGGTTGTCTGCTAGGTGACTAATCCAAGAAGGTGAGATACATACACACATCATTAATATGCACTCACACACACATGTGAGTGGCTAAGGGAAATTCATGCCTTCATTTGGCTTCTCGTCAAACCATACCAAAGTTATACCTCTCGATAACTTTGATAAGGCACCATACAACAATGATCTTCGATCTTCATGAGGCAAGAAAAACTTCATATGCTTGGAGCTCATGAACAATGAACTTTAAGCTTCATGAGGCAAGCAAAGCCTCATATGCTTGGAACTCATGAACAAACAAGATGGCTCTATAGGCATGCAAGGTTTGTTATGCAAGGTGGCCATACAACTGAAAATTCAAATGCAAAGATAATAAAAAGAACATTCAAAGGATTCTTTCTTAGTTCATAAAAGGTCTTAACTTAGGGGACATTATGCCTAATGTCTCCAAGAGAGGACCAATCAAAGGATAAAAGATTCACAACTTAGGAGATGCATTGTGTCACGTCAAACCACTAAGAGGAATGTAATATGCTAAGAGAGATCATGCTCTTGAAGGACATCACACTCAATGTCATCCACAAAGTGAAAGACACATTGCATAAAGTAAGAAGAATACACCATGAACCATGAAAAAGAACAATGCAAAAGAATAATGCCATGTATGTCCCCACTTTAAAGAAATTTCTAAACATGTTACTATGAGAAATTAATTTAAAGTAGCAAATGATAAATGCGAACAATAAAGAAGACATGAGAGCTAACTTGGAAAGCGCTATGCCAAGTCATGTGTTTCAAAATAAATCTACATCATGCAAAAAGGAAAAGAGAGAGGTTGCCCCAAAAAAATAAAAATCCAAACACATAAGGGATTTATGGATTTTGGGTTAGTATGCTCTTGCTACAATGTTTTTAGAGAGCTCGAAACTGTCATCATTCCCCAAATACTCATAGAACTGGAAGAGTGACACAAAGAGAGTGAAAGAAAAGAAAAAACTTTCAGGTCAACATGGAAGAGACATGAATGTCTCGACGCCTTGCGTCATCCCCAAAAGGAAAACACAAGACAAAGAAAAGATAAAGAAAAATCTTTTGGGTCAACATGGAGGAGACACGAATGTTTCGATGCCTTGCATCATCCCTAAAAGGAAAAAACAAGTTAAAGAAAAGATAAAAGGTGAAAAGGAAAATATTTACGACATATAGAAGAATGAAGGTAGAAATAGAGGAATGTCAGAAAAAGAGAGAGACATCAAACAAAACATTACGGGGGATTGCATTACACACATGCAATCACACAAAAGAATAGAAAAGAAAATAATGAAAATAAATTAGTAAGCCACGTGTGAGTCAACCTAAATAAGTTCGTTTGCATTCCAATCATGTTCATTGTATACCGTAGGCAGAAACTAGCCAAAGGGACAATGGCAAGTGTCGAACTAGGACCATCACTAGGTTCAACACTCTTCTTAGGAGAATTGTCATTTAAGCTCATAGAAGAGGAGAACAATGTATTTAATTCATTATGCACTTCCTCATCAATTTTAGTAATCTCATCATCATCATCTAAATTAATCATGACAGGAGATTGAATGATAATGTCTAAAGAAGGTTTTAACTCTTGTTGTGGTTGAATTATAGGATCGTTATGTTTTAGGGTAGGGGTAGACTCATCATGCATTTCTTTAGTTGAGTTTGGATCTTGATTTTATTTGTTTATTTCTTCATGTAACCTATGAGCAAGTTCATGATATTTATGCCTATGCTCTCTAGCACCTCTATTTATTTTAGTTCAGTTTTCAAGTTGTGCTTGTGTAGGAGTGGGTTGATCAACCATAGGTTTCTTTTCTTCCCTAAGGGGGGAACAGAAGGAACCTCGAGAGATTGTTCGACCACTTTCTCTTTGAATTTGTAAACTTGTTTTATTCTAGGTGTGATGGGATTTTTTTCATTGTCTCTTGGTCTTTTATAGGAAGTAGGTGAAGGTTTTTTCTTAGGTTGGTCTTGGTTATTTTGAATTTCTTGAGTTTCAATCATGGTATCATCAAGGATGGTAGGCTCATTTGTAGTTTGAGGCATGTTTTGAAGAGATAATTCTGCTATTTTCTTTTCCTTGAACTTTTGATAGGATTTGAAACATAAGTCTTCTCACATGGTTTGATAGGTTCTATAGGCTCAAGCCAAAGAAATCTAATGAAAATTTTCCACAAGAAGACAAAGGGTTGAAGCCACTATGATGGATGGTGAAAATTTTATTATCAAAGGGAAACTTTAAAGATTTATGCACAACCGAAGGGATGGAATTCATGGAGCGAAGCCGTGGATAGCCTAGCTTCACATGAAATTGGTCTAACTATGGGATGATGGAGAATGATATTTCTAATGTTTTTGGTCCTCTTTGTAAAGGAAGAGTGATCGATCTCATCATAGGGAAAGAGAAACCATTATCTTTCTTGATCCATGCTTTCAGTTTATCATATATATCTTGATAGAGCTCATGCAAAAGTAAGAATTACTTGGTTATCACATTCTCTCCACAGACGAGATCTATTAATATCCCATTAGTGGGCTTGTCATAGATTTGGCCGGCTATGTAAAGAGTACCATCAGGTGCATGTTTAAGTATATCTTGTGAGGAGAAATCAATCTAAAAAGTATTTTTAGTTCATCCCTTATGAGGAATTATTTCTATCACTCCTACCATATCATCCATAGGATCATTATCTATACGATCATGTTGGATAGTGGCATTGTTGTCATCATCTATATCAACATTCATCACATCATTCTTTGTAGTTTCGCTAGCTTTGAAAAATGAAATGTTATGATTAGGTATAGGGTTGGTAAGGGTGCTGTCATAATAGTGGTTTACAATTCCTGAGAGGAACGAATTTTAGCAAATCACATATTTTTAGAAAATATAATGATTTAAGCTAGGTCCATTTTAAGTGAAGGGGGTTTGATCAAATCACCTTAGAGACTCGCTTTCCTTGATCACTAAAACCTCCAACAGAAAGACGACTAGAATTAATGAGGTCTTATACTATAACATGTTTATGACGGTTACAATGCTTCATGTCATGTCCATTTTGTCAATGATAATGGTAGTAGGAATTTAGTCTATAGTTTGTGGGTAATGGTTTATTAGGATTGGGTTGTTTAACAAGAGGCAAGGAAATCATTTTATATTCTAAGAATTGTGTCATTATGTTGTGAAGGGTATCAAGCAAGGGAGTAAACTATCTTTTTAGATCCCCATAGCTAAAGAGTGTCATGTCCTTAACAACAACTACTTGGTTATTGACATTTTAAGTGGTTTGTTGAGGGGGATTGAATTGAAGAAATCCTTTTTTTCTCAAAGGTTGAGAATTGCTTTGATTTGCAGATTTAGATTTCTCAGTTAGACTAGAAGTGGATTTTTGTCTTGACTACTAATTAAATTTTCATATTCACAAAGGGTTGTACACAAGTGCATGAAGGATGGAAATTTAATCATTGTAAGCTTATCTTGTGTCTTACTTTGCAAGTTTTCAATGAACATATTTTGATGGTGAGCATCAGGAACCTTGACATCAATTTGGAAATAAAGCAATTGATAACACGAGGTAAAATTTGTAATCTTTTCTTCTTCTTTCTGCTTGCATCTCATCAAATTGGCCAAGGTCATTTTAGGAGTCATATGTACCTAGAAATGGTTTAAAAATGTGTTGACAAGTTCATTGAATGAATGAATTAAGTTGTTCGGTAATGAAGAAAACCATTCCAAGTATCCTTCAAGGACCTAGGGAAAAGCTTAGCCAAGAGTTTATCATCAAGGAAAAATTCACTAGATAAGGTGGTATAAGAATTAACATGGTTAGAAGTATCTCCCTTTCCTCCATATTTCTTGAACCTAGGCACTAGACTACACCTTGTGGCATCGATGTTCACAATATCTCCAAGGACAATGGGCTGATTTGACATAATATGTAGGTGGGCCATTTTAATTCTGGTTGATGGTGGAAATTTGTTTTTGAAGGGATGAAACAGTTTGGAAGAGTTGATTTATGAGAGGGTCATTGCTTGTGTTATGAGATGGAGGTGAAAATGTGGAGGTGTTTATGTGTTCAAAGGACAAGTGAATGGAATTCTTATATGTGGTAAAGTCGTAGGAGATATAATGTGTGATGCCACAAAGGTACTAGGGATGCTAGCGGAAATACCCAAGGAAGGAATCACATTACTAGTCAGTTGCATTATTGTTGTGACTTGCAGATTGGTTTAGGTAGGAATAGAGGCAATTATTGTGGGATGGGGAATTTCAATTCCTCCTTGGCTAGTGGTATTTTTCGTAGGTAAAGGACAACTATTGTTTGAGGGGAAGTGTTTTCCAAAGATTTGAACTATGTTTTTCACAAGGTCAATTTCATCTTCACTTTCAAGTATGCGATGAATGTTATCTATGGCCAGGATGATAGTGGTTGAGATGTTCTCAGTGCTTATTTGATTTTGTAAGTTTTCTAGGTATTCATGAAATTGTATTATGTTTTCTTCTAGAACACGAGCAACCATTGTTTCAACTTGTCTCATACTGCTTGAAGGCATGGAATTGTTAAGGGTGTGGTCCATACCTAGTGTACTAGTGTCAATACTAGGATTGAAAGAGCTAGAGAATCCAAGATCCATGATGATTGTGCTATCATAGGATGACATGAGTGTTACCCATTTTTTACTCATTGGTTCAAAAGGGTAGAATTTGTTTTTTAAACTGAGAAAAATAAGGTACTTTTATTATCCTCCTTATCACATTCAAATGTATAAATGAAAAAATCTGGAAAGATTGTAACCACAGAACATTACATTCATACGCATGCATGTAATAGAGAAAGATTCACATATTTCTGAAAATATAATCTTTATTGAATGTGATAAGGTACATGTGTCTCACACAGCAAGCCATGAGACTGACTTTTCTTTGATATGAATAAAGATAAATCAATACATGAATAGATGAAGGAAATAAATAAGCATGTAGAAGGGATGACCAGTCATTGCCTAAATGATTGGTTGATGTTTGTCTCACTTCAGCATTGTCCTCGTTGCCTGTCCTTCATGGTTTCCATGTGCTCCTGTTCCTGTAGTAGTTAAAGAAATTTGTTAGAGTTATACTCTAAGCAATGAGAGGTCATAACCATACATGATCATTTATATTATCCATCTATTCATGCATCAATTTATTTCCATGTGTATCAAAAGATCAATGAATGCCTTAGATGTCTAGGAAAACCATTTGGTCAATGTATACACAAAAGACAGTCATATTTCCTAATTTGTTTGTTTCATGTGCAGCTACAGGTACATTCATATTCTTCAGATTAAATGAGTGGTGGAAATGTGGCTCCCACGACGGTTGAGCCTAGCTTGTTGTTTATGCACAATTTTCTTTTGTGCACTCCAGTGCATCCATGCAAAATACAATAGCAGTTTTATGTTCATTGAAGCTATGGAAGAACTTGAAAACAACATAATCATTCAACAAAGGATACTTGTACAACTCTACTATAACAATTGAATAAAATGAGGCAAAACAAGAAATGGTGTTGAATAAAAGAGGGCACAGGATCTAGCATCTGTCTAACATTGGAACCAGTTATGATCAAATTAAAGTATGTAAATACATGAAGTCTTGGAGGAAGAATGAAACAGGTTTTGAGACAAGTATTTCATCCAAGAAGGACACCTGTATACATTCTTTGAACATCAAAAAGGGAGAGTGATGATCATGTTATGTTGTGCCCTCTAATAAAAAAGAATGATAGAATTAAAAGACAGTAATATTATAAAAGAAAATATTGTTTCTAAGACAGTCATACAAGATCTACTTGATAACAGTAATGTTACACAAAGGAAAGACATATGATCTTGATGTCATTATGGAAAACACATTCAACAAGGCACGCATATTTATGAAAATTAGCTTCTTCAAGCAAGTTTCTTCACAATAAGCAAAGTCAGCAAAGTTGAGTCATGATAGTAAGAGAATGAGAAGAGAATTTTCTTTTAGGCTACAATGCAGTAGTAATGAAGATAAAAAAAAACAATACTATTATTACTATTTGCAATGACTATGTGAACGTAAATCTCATAATCATTCAAAATGAGGTAAATATAGTGAATACCACAGTTGCAAGTATTAGCATAAATCTTCTATCATGAGATAACAATCATATAAAGGAAAACTTCAAAGGGAAGTGTTAGCACATTTCAATATCCAGTAAAAATCATGGCAACAATCCTACAATAGCAAAATGGTCACAGCTTGGGGAAGATGAGATAGTCAACAAATTTTTGTGAGAATAGCCTTTGTTAATGGTGACATTAGAAAGGTGCTTTGATGATTCCCAAACACAAAAAGAGATGAAGATGGCTCCATAAAAAATCATTAGAGCAACCAATGGTGATGTGTGGGTTGAAGTAA
Organism: Sequoia sempervirens; assembly: GCA_007258455.2. Lineage (NCBI taxonomy): Eukaryota > Viridiplantae > Streptophyta > Pinopsida > Cupressales > Cupressaceae > Sequoia > Sequoia sempervirens. The sequence goes on along the minus strand of VDFB02342663.1, from coordinate 252,409 downwards.
ATGGGCAACAATATTCTCCTAGTCAGATTGGGGCTTTTGTTTTGACAAAGATGAAGGTACAGAAGCTTATCTTAGTAAGTTTGTCTCAAATGCAGTTATTACAGTTCCAGCTTACTTCAATGATGCCCAATGATAGGCAACCAAAGATGCTAAAAAAATTGTTGGGTTGGATGTGAAAAGAATTATTAACGAGCCAACAACAGTTGTACTTTCATATGAGATGAATAATAAAGAAGGTTTGATTGTTGTTTTTGATTAAGGTGAGGAGTAACCCTCAGATTTCACAATGTTCATGGCCACAGTAAAGGGAAATCCTTGAAGCCTCTAAGAGGAGGAAATTAAAACACAGCCGAACTCTCAACCACGAATGATAGAAGAAATCTACAGGAAGGAACAAAAAAAATTGAATTACACTACAAGCATAATAGCTAGACAGAGAGATGTGCATAATTTTCCTTCATGATGGTGACACGGGTTCTAAACAGGTAAATGAAGAGAGAAATAGAGTAATATACTTTTTCAGGAGCTTTGATACGCAACCAAGAGTAGAAGTAATTAGTGCTAGAAGTCTCCAAAAATGCAGAAGTTAAAGCCACGGCCAGCCAAAGGCCAAATATAAACGCTCAAAAAAGAAAACCTTCAAAGCTTTTAAGACAATTTAAACGAGTAATGTGAAAAGATTTGGAATCTCATTCAAGGAAAGCTTACCTGTCTTTAGCTTCAGTAAACACCATGAAACTTCTTGTACATGAATTTATGGCGGCGGTAGGTTATCTAATTTGTAGAGCTTTACAGAAGCTCCAAAAACTCTATGGCGGTTGGAAAGAGGTTTCCACATTCCAAAGCAGATGAAAATGAAACATTTTTTTCGCTTTTTTCATCATTTTTGTACATAGGTTTTGTAAACCCTAAATTTTTCTCAATGGCACAAAGTGATTATCACTTTATCTTTCTTTGAATATTTCCTTGACTATTGTAAGGCGTGGAATAAGACTTAAGTCTTATATTTTCTAAGGTGTTCCTTTATGTATGTTGACTAAGTCTTTTAAGACTTGTGTTTTGCTTTTGTGGGCCTAGCCTTTTATTTATTTTTGCATTACTTTATAATTGTAAAGCATTTGATTTTAATTATATTATAAATCATTAAATCAAATTGTTATTTTCTATGCAAAACCATGTATTATGCCTTGTGGATGTTTTAAACGATTTAGTTGAATTGTTATGCCTTACAAGTGTGTAGGGAGGTTAAGGAGGTTTTTCAAACATATGGAGAGTATATACGGTTATTTGAAGTCAGATTGAGAACATTTGGAGTGGAAATAGGAACTTTTATTGCTTTGGAGAGCATATAGGAATCAATTTGTTGTGCCTCCATGTTTTTTATGATAGAATTGACTTTTTCAACCTTCTTGAAAGTCTTTTGGAGCAAATATGGTAGCTATATTTTTTACTTTTGTAGGCCATCCAAGAAAATGAAGTTTCCATTCCTATTTTTATGGGACTTCATTCAAAGTTGGCTTATTTAGTCATTTTTTCTGATTATTGTAAGCAGTTCTGAATTAACAGAGTTCTGGAGATTGCTCATCCTTAGTTTTCACTATGATTTTGTAACTCATGTTTTCAAGCAAACTGTAAGTTTTCCTTGAAATTTTATAATAGATTTAGTCTACTTTTTCATCACTTTCTTGTTAGTGCACATGTTCTTTGAAGTTAATTAGCATAACCTATGAAACTTTGAACTTTTCCCTGTATTTTTTCTTTTCTTCTAAAAGTGCCTTTCTTGCAAAAGAATATCCATTTTATAGATTATGGGGTTGTGTAAGCAATGCAAGTTTTAAGCTATGGAGTTATTCCTCTCTTTCTTAGAGTCTTGTGTTAGTACCTTCTCATAAATCAATTTTTTATGAAAGATATATAGAAGATGATTATGTTAGTTCTTGCTAATCTATTAACTCAAGTGAAATCGAGTCAAGTTTGCATGTTATTAGACAGTTTTAGGTAATTCATTATCATATTAGGGTGTTTTTTTTGTTTCCATTTCCAGTATTACATGCTTTCTTATCTCTTTTCCCTCAAAATAAAAATAGTTTTAGGAAAAAATCAATAAGAACTAGCTTTTCTAGATGTATTTTTCTATTACAAGGTCACCACAACCCTAGGAAAATTCCCATGTTACTCATGATTGGTTGTATTTGACATTAGCCTGGGTGAAAATCATTAGAGTTAACAATGAGTCATGAACTTTGTCTCACTACATTATTAGCAATAGGACACCAAATACTCATACAAGGGATACTTAATCCAAGATGAATGCAAATGCAATATAAGCTAAGAACAATGGAATGACTATAACAGAAACTCTGTAAACTAAAATAGAAAGGTATCAACAACAAATAGGAGCATAGAAATAGAGCTTTGAATTCTGAAAAATGTAGTTCAAAATCTATACTAGGACTAATTCACCCAGAGGGGCATATGAGTCCTAGTGGAGTTTTTTCAAAAAAAAATAGAAAATTTAATTGATTTTCATTCTTTTTATGTTGTATGATTTGTAACCTGAGTACAAATGCATATTTTGTATGATTTTCAATGATATGAGGTGCAAACAAGCAAGCTATATGCAATTTCACTAAGGAAAATTTTAGAAACCCTAGAATGCCAATTAACTAATGCAAACCCAAATGCAATGTTAATGCAAGAAAGATCTAGGATGATGATGCACTCCAAATCAGAATTATGATGTCTTAAATGTAGGTTCACCAAAATGAAACATCTAAAAAATGTTTTTTTTATGGGAGAATGCTTTCATATGGTTTAGGACATACAAAACACTAGCTTTCCAATTATTTCATTCAAGAATAACCCTAGAGATCTCAATGAAAAGGAGAAAGAAATCTTGCAATAGGGTTGTCTTAGGTTATGATTGTAAATTAATAAGGGGTTCACCACCAAGCTAGGGATTGGAAAGATAAATGCAATACAAGATGAAATGCTTAACCCTAATATGGTGTAATCTTTAACTAAATGACCTATAAAAGTATGTAAAACAAAATAGAAAGCTACAAGATGAAATGTGTGCACCTAGAAATCTGAAGATGACTAGATGGAGCTCTGAAATTTTGAAAACAGTAATTTTAATGTTGATTGGGACTCATTTTCCAGGCTAGGAAAATCAGTCCCAAATTTGGGTTTCTGTGCAAAAACAGGAATCTAGCAAATGGGTATCTAAAACTGTGAAAACCTAAAAATGACCTAATCTGGGAATCATATGCCAGAACTGGCGTATCAGTCTAGTTAGGATTTTTAAAACTTCAAAGTCTGAATCTAGTCTTCAAGGTCTGCTTTGTGCTTCCCAATTGATTTCCGGATCCAAAACCCTGATTTGCTATAGGTATAAAAGTCCTCCAAGTATCTCCAATGCAAGGTGACAACTTTGATAACTTTGAATACTTTGACAACTTTCTCCAAACTTTCTCTTCAATGTATCCTCTATCTAAAAAATTTTAGAATCTGCACTTAGACTGATTCGCCCAAAGGGGCATATGAGTCCCAATGGGGTTTTTTCAAAAAAATTAGAAATTTTCAATTGATTTTCATGCTTTTTATGTTGTATGATTTGTAACCTAAGTACAAAATCATATTTTGTATGATTTTCAATGATATGAGGTGCAAAAAAGCAAGCTATATGCACTTTCACTAAGGCAAAATTTAGAAACCCTGGAATGCCAATTAACTAATGCAAACCCAAATGCAATGTTAATGTAAGAAAGATCTAGGATGATGATGCACTCCAAATAAGAATTATGATGTCTTAAATGCAATTTCACCAAAATGAAACATCTAAAAAATGTGTGTTTTATGGGAGAATGCTTTCATATGGTTTAGGACATACAACACACTAGCTTTCCAATTATTTCATTCAAGGATAACCCTAGAGATCCCAATGCAAAGGAGAAAGAAATCTTGCACTAGGGTTGTCCAAAGTTATGATTGTAAATTAATAAGGGGTTCACCACCAAGCTAGGTATTGGAAAGCTAAATGCAATACAAGATGAAATGCTTAACCCTAATATGGTGTAATCTTTAACTAAATGACCTATAAAAGTATGTAAAACAAAATAGAAAGCTGCAAGATGAAATGTGTGCACCTAGAAATCTGAAGATGATTGGATGGAGCTCTGAAATGCTAAAAATAGTAACTTTAATGTTGATTGGGATTCATTTTCAAGGCTAGGAAAATTAGTCCCAAATTTGGGTTTCTATGCAGACATAGGAATCTAGAAAATGTGTATCTAAAACTATGAAAACCTAAAAATTGACCTAATCTGGGAATCATACACCAGAACTGGTGTATCAATCTAGTTAGGCTTTTTGAAACTTCAAAGTCTGAATCTAGTCTTCAAGGTCTTCTTTGTGCTTCCCAATTAATTTTTGGATCCAAAACCCTGATTTGCTACAGGTATAAAAGTCCTCCAAGTATCTCCAATGCAAAGTAACAACTTTGATAACTTTGAATACTTTGACAACTTTCTCCAAACTTTCTCTTTAATGTATCCTCTATCTAAAAATTCACACACTAAAGAGAGGGGAAAAAAAAATTTTGTTAGTGGAAAAGAGTTTTCCTTGGTCAAACCCTATTTTGGTAATCAAACCTTGAAATGAAATGAAATATGAATGGAGAATAATGAATGAACAAAATGAGAAGTTGCAACTCACCAAACCCTAGAAATAAAGTGTTACAAACATGTGTGAGATGGCTCCAATGGATGTAGAACTTGAATCTTTCTTGGATAGGATAGATCTTGAATGAAATGCTAGCATAAATCATAAAACCCTACATCATAATTGTTAGCTCCAAAATAAACATGATGCATGAAGAATTCTCTAAAATGCTCAATAATCTACTCTTGAATGCTCTTGTGAATTCAAACTTGCTATTATGAATGCTCTCATAAAATTCTTAGGTGATGTCTTGAATGCTTGGGTGAAAAAGATTGAAATAACCTTGTATTTATACTTAATTATGTCAAATTTCCCAAAATTACAACTCTACAAGCTGACATCAAATCTAGGAGGATAAAATCTTACCAAAATTTTGAATAAATTTTGATATTGGGCCACACAAGACTCATACGCCCAAGGTGGCATATGAGTCCCATTAGGCATAATTTATGGGACCAAATTCAAAAATGCTTAGAAAGAAGTAAAACTAGGATCGGGACCCAAAAACCTAGGTGGGACTCATATTCCCAAGGTGGCGTATGAATCCCATATCACTAAATCTAGGCCACACAACATAAGAACACCTTAATTATGATTGTATGTTGATTCATGTTGGGATTATTCTCAAAAAGATGCATTAAATGAGGCTTGTGGATGTAAAATAAGACCAATTAAAGCATAAAGAAGCCCAATTATTTATGAAAACTCAAGAAAAGTGTGAAAGTGTGTTATAACACTTTACAACACTCCAAATAAGGTATGATTAAGGTTAAAGAGAGATTTATTAGGTTCATTTAATTAATAAAACCTTTGAAAAGTAAGAAAGTGTGTTACAACACTTTAAAAATGTACCATTTTAAGTTCATTAGTTCACAAGGGCCCGGGACCTAATGTGAATATGTCAAGCACATTACAACACTAAATCAAGGCACCATTAATCTTAGTTAACAAGGAGGTCCCAAACAAGCAAGGAAAAGTAAAGGGATACTTTTTCCATTGCCACAATAATATATACCTTAATAATAATATTAATATATAATATATAATATATAATATATTAATTTAATATATTAATATATAATAAATATATTATATAAATATATATAGCATATTAATTTAATATATTTATATATAATAAATATATTAAAGAGGGCTTTGTGAGAGATTGAGGGAGGTAGAGACCTGAGAGAGAGAGAGACCTGAGAGGGAGACGTAGAGTGAGAGTGGGAAAGAATAGAGAGAGATGAGGGATGGAGTGGGAGAGACCTGAGAGAGAGAGAGATGAAGAGAGGGAATGGGAGGGACTTGAGAGAGAGGGGGAGACATGAGAGAGGGAGGGAGACCTGAGAGAGAGAGGGGTGAGAGGGAGTGGGAGAGACCTGAGAGAGAGAGAAAGGGAAAGAGGGAATGGGAGAGACCCGAGAGAAAGAGAGGGAGAGAGGGATGGAGAGGAAGGATTGAGAGAGAGAGGGAGAGAGGGAGTGGGAGGGACCTGAGAGAGATTGGGTTAGAGGGAGTGGGAGAGACTTGAGAGAGAGAGACATATTAATATATACCTTAATAATATTATTATTAATATATAGTATATATCATATAAATATATATTAATATAATATATATATCATAATATATAATATATAATATATATTATCTTAACATAATATATTAATAATATTATGCTATTAATAATTCACAAAATGTTTCATGAAGTTTACTTTTTTTTAAACTAAACAAAACAGATATTTGTTTTATTCTTTAAAGGTTTATGGTTTAGTATTGTGCCAAACATATTGGATATCCATTTCAAATGGATATCTATTTGAAATGGATATATTTTTAGTGAATTACATAAAAAAATAAAAAAAAAATTGGGATCGTTTTGAGCATTCCAACAGTCCCCACATTCTCTTTATCATTGAAATCTCATGTTTTCTATTTGTATCAGACAAATTTCATCTTTTGGGAGATTCTTTTACATATTTCTAACCTTTACAATCATTTGTGTGCTCCTTTTTGTTTGTGCAATAGGGACAACCCCTAAATGGTTCTCATTTTTAACCTTTAAATGAGAATCCCTAAATGGTTACTTGAAATAGATGAGAACATAATAGATAATTTTGATGGAAAAAGGTCATCATGAAAAATTTAGTTTTGGGCTACCAATATGTTCAATCAATACTTTTCTAATAATAAATTAACCAAACAATGTCAACCTTTTGTGTAATTGCTAAAGTCTTATAAAATTAGACAATTATTAAGAAAATTGAAGATTCATGCAACCAAAAATTTGAAAAAAAAAATAGTATTATTGTAAAAAAAAATTAATGCTCTAACTTCTATTGGAAAGACTAGTAAGGAAAAAGATAAAAGAGTTTCTCATAGAGTGATACAACCTCACTAGTAAGACATCATTTGAGAAAGGCTCGTTTAATGAGAAAAACTTGTATTGATTTAAATCTAAATTGTAAAACATTGAATAGAGCACTCTCAAGAAGAGGAAGACTTGATAGGCCTCTTCAAAATGATATGTGTTCTTTTAGTGGGAGGCTTCCACATGTTGATAAGAAGCTAACCGATATTGTAAAGATGCAAATTAAAAAAAATTGGAACTCTCACTCTAGAGTATCATTGAATGTAAAGGATGTTTTAAAGTTAAGAATTGGTAATCGAGATCACACACCGCATCCTAAACATTTCTTGGAATGTATCCAAACAATATTGTACAAATAATTTTGTGAAGAACGTCCAAATTTACAAATCTCACAAAGGGATTTTGAGTCTTGAAATCCATTTATTGTGTACCTATTAATATTCATAATACATGTCGTCATAAATACCACATTTATTTTTCAATGTATCATGAATTATTATGCTATATTCATTCTACTATGCATACTAATGAAATTTTGCAAGAGTTTCATGCAATGCAACTTCCCAAGTCATCTAGGGACTTGTTAGATTCATTTTTATGTGTTAGAGGTGATAGTTTCTTATTTTATATAAATGATTGTTTAAATGAAATGTGTTTGCAATTTGGTGGTTTATTGAAGTTTTTAACAAGTTTTCATGAGGGAAACAAACATGATTTTTCTAACAATATTGTTGAGAAAAAAAGGTTTGAGATAGTCAAATATGCATTCAAGAGTGGAGGTGAAGGTTCTAGATGTGAGTTGGTTACAAGAGAGGTAAGTATTACTAATTTTATTTTTGACTTAAGAAAAATATTTTTTATAAGTATGTTAGGCATAGCCATAGGTTGTAGTGGTTGGATCGGTAATTCAAGATGTGTAAGGACTCTTTCTTGATTGGAAATATTGTATCCGTAGTTGATTTTTCTGAAAATAAAACATTGCATCCACAAAATGAGGTACAATCACAATATTATAATTCTATTCAAATTGTTATTCTTGTCCACATAACATATAGACATGCCCCCGATAGTACCAAATAGGATAGGAAGATAGCTAGGGAGTACCATTTTTACATGAGTGATGATAGATCTCATTCACCTGATTTTGTGCAACATTGTTTTGAAAAAAAAATGAATTCTTGGAGGAAAAAGGTATTGCAATGGGTTGACATCTCATTTGGTTTGATAACTGCATAGGGAAATTTAAGAATGCTCGCATGTTTTACTAGTTGAGCAGGATACATATTGAGAGGGGTCACCACATATTTAGAGATTTTTTGAAGCTGGGCATGGAAAAGATGAGCATGATGGTGTAGGTGCATGTGTGAAGAGAGATCTAGTAGGAACAAATGAAGATTAGAGGTGGTGCAACATTCAGTGATGCACGTTCTATTGTTGACTGGTGTACTTATGTATTATCAGAAGGAGGGACACTTGATTCACAAGTGTGTAGGTTCCTTTAGTTGGTTCAGGAGTGCACAGTGGGAGACAAATTGAAATGTCAAACAATTAGAGAATCTTCAAAGATGCATTCATTTTGAAGCTCAGGTGTGGGTGCATGGACTATATGGACACGAGAGTTGGCTTTTTTTTGGTCAAAATTGTATTTAGTATGATTGGGATCATGTGAGTCAAGTGAGTGGGTCGATACATAGATTCCATAGTACCTAACCCCTTTATCTATAGCACAATCCTATTTAGGAGATGAAATAGAAAGTCCACTTGACTATAAGCATCTTTTAGATCTTGTACAACTAGGACATGCCTATGCAGTTGTAGCACCATAGGGGAATGAAGAGGGATCAAACTATTGGTTGGAATTATGTGTATAGGGAAAAAATAAGCTAACACAACTGGTGATAGATGATGATGGGTTCATGTATCCTATAGGTTCAGTTGTTTTCAAAACTTGGTTGCATTACCATTTCATCATCTTTTAGGTTGTTTAGAATAATATAAATTTGTTATTCTAAACATCTTTTCTAGTTTTCATTACCATTTCATTATCATTTAGGTTGTTTAGAATAATATAGATTTGTTATTCTAATTATATTTAGTTAAACAAAGAAACTAATGAAAGTGGTAAAAAATTAATGATCATACAAGTTCAATTGTTGTTTCTAGAACTTGGTTGCGAACATATATGATTAGAAAGAATGGAATACTTGCATTTGAAGACTATGATAAACACAAAACCATTCTCATGTATTCACACCTTGTTATAGCAACAAATGTTAAGTTATTGATACATCATGCTAAACCAAAAACAAAGGAACTATGGGTAGTGTTGATCATGAAGCATTATTCAATACTTTGAAGGTACGTGATGACCCTTCAGGCACACTTGAGTAGTAGATCGTTTGTTGTATGGGATAGGTATGATATTTCTTATCTTATTTTGATTAATGAGCTCATAATAATTAAATTTCTTGATCTACTACGGTTCATTATTTAGGTTGTTTAGAATGATACATATTTTTCATTCTAGTTTGCATTACCATTTCATCATCATTTAGGTTTTTTAGAATAATATAGATTTTTTATTCTAAGTATATTTAGTTAACCAAAGAAACTAATTAAAGTGACAAAAACTAATGATCATATAGATTTGTCACTCTAAGTATATTGTGATGTTCATGGCATGATGGACCATGGAGCTGCTACAACAATACCTGCTCCAGTTCTGATCTTTTGGCAGAGGTATGTGATAGATTAGTAAATTTGACATTATATTTTCTATTCTATGGTCTGTTATTGAATTTTTTTATGATACTTCTATGTATTTTAATGGATAGATTGATGGTTGCTATAGGTGGTTGACACTCTAGAACATTAACATGCTACTATTGTGGAAGAGCATGATGATTATTTATTTTTGATTATTTTGTATATGACATTTCACAATTTTCAATTTCTATATATTAACTAATATAATTATTATTCTATCAGTTGCATCTCTAGATGAGTGAAGAGAGGGGAGGACTAGTGGGCACATTCAAAAGAAAAAAGAATCAACAAAAACTCCATCCAGCCAATCGTGAAGGCAATGTTGCGTGATCTATTTTCTTCCCCTAGTGGGAAATGACTATGTATTAGGGCCAGATGTTGTATTCCTACGTGGCATTTTTTAAATCCTATATTTGATAGCAATTCTTGAATGATAATATCATGCATATTGTGTAAATTGTATCTTGAATGTTGTAGGCATGGGTGTTGATCATGACTTGCAACTTATGACTTACATGTATACTTTGTGACTTACATTTTTTCATGTGTGTACTTCATGACTTACATGTATTTGAGTACATGCTTCACTTATTCACTAATTCCTAGCATAAACCTACCCATTTGAATGTGTTGGAACTGTCAATTTGGTTGCACGATGAACAAAATGAAAGTTACACCCCTTTGCAACTTTACATTGTTGGACACCCAGAATATTGAGAGGGGGGGTGAATTAGTATTTTATATAACCAATTAATCACAAACCATCCAATTAAAAAGTGTATCTAACTTTAGTAATGAATGAAAACATGAAAGAGCTCACAAGACCGCATAACACATGAACACCAGAATTTTTACATGGAAAACCCAAAAAGGGAAAAACCATGGTGAGGATTAGCTCACAATATATTATAATTGGTTATAATATATTACAATGGCTTAGTGCCAGGACTTGTTGTCCTTATAAGGCTCACAGCCAGAAATAGATACAAAACAAAAGTGGCTACACAACCAAAGTGTGAATTGATACAAAGTTCACCTTCCTTGTGCTAAATTTAATTCCTATGAAGCTCTAAATATAAAATAATACTCTTCTTAGCAGTTATTCAAAATTCACAGTAATTTCTCCCTTATACTAATCTCACACATACAAATTCGCAAGTTCACACAATATCAGATTTCGTACACATCACATTACATACATATTCTACTATGCAACTCAAAAATGTTCCACATATATACCCTATTTCATCTACATACATAAATTAGGTCGACCTAATTAGATGTATCCCTATTTTAGTTCAAAATAGCTTTTTTGACTCCAAACTTGATTCAAAAACATCTTCGGGCTCAAATCAAACATGCAATACTTGATTTAGGTCAACATGGATCTAAAATAGATCCCCTTAACATCTGCATTACATATTGATCTTCATAGCATATATTCAAGTATTAGGTCATCCAAGGATTAGACGTAATCATGAAATAAACCAATTGATCATACACCAACGGCCCATCTAATTGCATAAACACACACCAACTGGAATATATGTAGTACTGACACTTGTAAACCATCTCGAGAAAAAATTGTAAAGTCTGAATCCAAACACCGAAGGAATGCAGACCAGATAACTCATACCATCTTGCACTGTATAGGGACAAAAACTATATGTCAAACTTTTATCATTTGTAACTTTCATCCTATTCATCCAAAATCATTGAAATATTGATCATAATTTTATTTGGTAGTCCTAAATAACATATTGTAATCACATAGGTCGAACTTATAACATGAGTTTGGACCAAATTATCGGATCAAGGTGTAACCAAAACTATTTACTGGATTAGAAAAAAAATTCAACAAACAATGTTGGCATCAATGAAAACACATCAAAGAGTTTCTCCTTCATTCTTCCAACATACACTCCATGCATCTGACCCTTTTTCCATTAACTGAAAACTTGACACCATGAGCAAACAACTTAGAGATATCAAAAACCAAGAGAGGTTATTGTAGAGGGGCCCTACATGGTCTTGTAGACTTAGATGGATTGTTTCTAAGTGACATGGATTTTGAGTAACATCTCATCAAATATTGCTACCTTTTTGCATTTTGGACTCTTAAGGGATATCACCGATCTAATGTAGCTTGAATAGTTTTGACATGTTTGGGTTCAAAAAAGAACCATGCCTAAGATAAACCCACCAACCTGGATGTGTTGGAACTGTCATTTTGGTCATATGAAGAGTATAAAAAAAGATGCACCCCTTTGCAACTTTACACTACATGCATCTGACCCTTTTTCCATCAACTAAAAACTTGACACCATGGGAAAATTTCTGAGAGATATCAAAAATTGAAAAAGGTTATTATAGAGGGGCCCTATGAGATCTTGTAGCTTCAAATGGATTGTTTCTAAGTGACATGGTTTCTAAGTAATAGCATGTCAAAGGTTCCTTCCTTTTTACACTTTGGTCTCTTAAGAGATATCATTGGTATAATGTAGCTCATACTATTTTGGTGTGTTTGGGTGTGAGATAGAACCATGCCTAGCATAAACCCACTAATATAGATGTGTTTTAATTTTTTATTTGGTCACATGATGAAAAAAACAAAAGTTACACCCCTTTGCAACTTTACACTACATGCATTTGATCCTTTTTCCATCAACTGAAAACTCGACACCATAGGAAAACACCTTAGAGATATCAAAAATTGAGAGAGGTTATTGTAGAGGGGCTCTATGTGATCTTGTAACCACATATGGGTTGTTTCTAGGAGACACGGTTTTTGATTAACAACTTGTCAAATATTGTTGCCTTTTTACACTTTGGACTTTTAAGGGATGTCGTCAATATAATGTAGCTCGAACTATTTCGATATGTTTGAGTGTAAAACAAGACCATGCCTAGCATAAACCCACCAATTTAAATGTGTTGGAACTATTGGTTTGGTCATGAACCATAGATTTTTGGTGTAGGTGTTATGACTCTCCTACTCAATTATGGTTTTTCACCTAAAGGAGAGAGATAGACCCCAAAATCTAGATGGTTCATTCAAATTAATGCAAGTTTAATGAAAATATTCCTAAATTAAATGACCTAAATGCAACAAAATAATAAAAAGGATTGATTATTTATGCCAAACCTAAAAAATATGATGTGTTTGAAAACACAGTGTGCTATGCAGAAATGAACTAGAAACATAAACAAATGCAAACAAAACTTAATGAGACTGAATTGAGTGCACCTGGAGGTAGAATGATGATGCTAGAATTTTTTGGAATGTTTCATAAATTACTATTGATGACCACTGGGACTCATTCGCCATAGATGGTGAATTAGTCATGCTTATGATAAATTCTATTGAAACAGGTTTTGGGGTGTAGGGAACTGAAATCCATAGAAAACACTTTTCTAGCCTAGTAGTGGGACTGATTCACCATAAATGGTGAATTATTCCACCTACAGAAATCTTTAAATTCTGGATTCAACTCTATGGGTCCAGATTTGCACTTGTCTGCTTGTCGGGTTGATGAATCCATATCTGCAAAAAATGGGTTGAATGATGTCTCCAAGCTTGAATTGAATAGCTTTGATGACTTGTTGACCACTTTTCAACACATATCTCTTTGAAAAAATTACCTACAAGACCTATAAACACACATGCAAAGAGGTGGAAAATGGTTAAGGGTTAGAGTATAGGGGTTTGCCTTGGTCAAACCCCAATTTGGTAATCAAACCCTTGATTTTAAAATGAAATAAGAAGAGAATGATGAATAAATAACATGTAAATTTCATAAACTCACCAAACCCTTGATGTTGAAGTCTGAAGACATGTCAATGGCTGCTCTAAAATGCTTGATAATTGCTTAATAAAATGATGATATGATGCTTGAATGCTTAGATAAATAGGATGCATGAACATTTGAATGAATTAGATGTAAAATGAGTAGAAAACACTTATTTATATGCACTTATGCCCTAATTTCCTAAAAATACAACATCATGGGCTGACCTTAGGTCTTAATGAATAAAAACCCAAAAGAAATTTGAAATTATTTTGAATTTTGTGTCAAGAGGGACTCATTCGCCACCCATGGTGAATGGGTCCCACTCAAGGCATGCAAGTGGGTGTCAGGGATTAAGTTGCATTTAATGATAGTTGTTGGGATTATATTCAAAAATACACTTAATTATGACCTGTAAGTGCATAAAGGGGCCAAATAAGACATAAGAAAGGTGTAAATTGTTGATGACAAGCCTAGAAAAGCATGAAAATTTGTTACAAGACTTTACAACACTTTGAAATAAGACTTGGTGAGGGATAAAAATGGAATATTTAGATGAATTATAATAAGAAGAGTCTAGAAAAGTGTAGAAATGTGTTACTAAACTTCACAACACCTTTACAAGACATCATAAAATCTTAATAATTTAAGTATTCAAGACCTAATGTGAATGAATAAGTCACATTAAAACATTATTTATATAGGAAAAATAGGCCAAGCATCATAGGAAAAAGACCTAAATGACCATGAAAATGTCTAAAGATTCATTTTTCTATGGTACAGGTTGCATGAGGAGTAGAACAAAAGTTACACCCCTTTGCAACTTTACACTGCATACATCTGACCCTTTTTCCATCAACTAAAAATTTGACACCATGAGGAAACGCCTTAGCGATCATATCAAAAACTAAGAGAGGTTATTGTAGAGGGGCCCTACATGATCCTATATCCTTAGATAGATTATTTCTAAGTTATACAATTTTTCAGTATAACTTGTCAAATATTGATGTCTTTTTGCACTTTGGACTCTTAAGGGATATCACCAGTATAATGTAGCTCAGACTATTTTGGTTTGTTTGGGTGTGAAATAGGACCATGAATAGCATAAAACCACCAATCCAGATGTATTGTAACTACTGGTTTGGTTGCATGAGGAGCAGAATGAAAGTTACACTCCTTTGCAACTTTACACTACATGCATCTAACCCTTTTTCCATCAACTAAAAACTCGACACCATGGGAAAATGCCTTAGAGATATCAAAAACCAAGAGAGGTTATTGTATATGGTCCCTACATGATCTCATATACTTATATGGATTGTTTCTAAGTGACATGGTTTTCAAGTAATAGCTCATCAAATATTTTTTTCTTTTTGCACTTTAGACTCTTAATGGGATATCGTTGGTACAATGTAGCTCAGAATATTTCAGTGTGTTTAGGTGTGAAACAAGACCATTCCTAGTATAAACCCACCAATCCATATGTGTTGGAACTATCGGTTTGGTTGCATGAGGAGCATAATGAAATTTACACCCCTTTGCAACTTTACACTGCATGCATTTGACCCTTTTCCCATCAACGAAAAACTTGACACCATAGGAAAATGCCTTAGAGTTATCAAAAATTGAGAGAGGCTATTATAGAGGGATCCTACATGATCCCATAGCCTCATATGGATTGCTTCTAAGTGACAAGGTTTTTGAGTAACAACTTGTTAAAGATAGCTACCTTTTTGCACTTTGGACTCTTAAGGGATATCGATAGTCCAATGTAGCTCAAACTATTTTGGCATGTTTGGGTTTGAAACAAGACATTCCTAGCCTATACATACCCATACAGGTGCGTTGGAACTATCAATTTGGTCACATGATGAATAGAGAAGAATCTGCATATGCACCTTCCTCAACTTCTCAAGAGCAAGAAGAATCTCTTCATTGAATACATTATCTATCTCATTCATTTTGGTATGCTTCTTTTTCAATTGTTTTTAGATCAGACTAACCTCCTTTTCATTGATGATAAAATTTTCTTCTTATATTTTAATTCCTTTTATAAGTGGTTAATTTTAGTCTTTAGTTGTTTTTCTTCAATTTCAATGCTTAGGACAACAACGTCCCTCTATTTGATAGATTTTTCAACGCTTAGGAAAACAACTTAATTTGTTAAAATCAACCTAGCAACTACAAGCAATGAAGGTGCTTCACAAGAGGCAAGAACCAAAGCTAAAAGTCCAAAAGTTGATAATGTTGACACTTCTAAAGAAGAAGAAATTGAAAGAGAAACATAAGCATTCACTGTACATACCAAATACATAACCTCAATTGCATTAGGTTAAATGACATATATGAAAAAAATTGTGTTAGGTTGAATGGCATATATGACAATATCCTATGAATTTTGGATTTTTTGTTAAGCATGTACATCATAACTAGTGCTCATTATGGTGTACATAGTGTGTTTATTCATGCATGTTGATTATGACTTTTTGACTGAAATTTCTAATAACATATATGCCACTAACTTGTATAGATTTAAATTGATGGTTACAAATTATTATGTATGGAATTTATTTTAAATTTGCTTGTTTATGCATTATGGTTGAGTGACATTGATGCTTCTACATGGCTGTATGACATTTACATGAAGGAATTGATGATATATATTATTTTGTTGTACATTGGGTTTTGTTCAAAGGTTGCATTACATTTGTATTACACTTGTATATTCTTATTTGAA
The DNA here is from genome assembly GCA_007258455.2 of Sequoia sempervirens. NCBI lineage: Eukaryota > Viridiplantae > Streptophyta > Pinopsida > Cupressales > Cupressaceae > Sequoia > Sequoia sempervirens. Next base: position 236,025 of record VDFB02342663.1, on the reverse strand, counting down.
TATTGCATCAAACTCATATAGCAAGTTTGGAGTTGTTCAAGGTTTATTGACATATATGACAATATCATATGAGTGTTATTGCTTTTGTGCAAAGTGTGCATTATGACTAGTGTGCATCAAACCCATATGGTATGCCTAGTTTTCTTATTCATGCATTATGGTTAGCAACATTGATTTTTGTGCATTACAATAATATAAATTGCATGTGGAAGGTCAAATAGCATGCATTTCATTGAGTTGTATTTGATTTGTTTAATTGTTGTATCACACTCATATGGTGTGCATATATAGTGTTTGTTCATGCATCATTGGTTAAGTGATGTCTTAATTGTTGATCATTATTATTGTATATATTTCACATGAAAAATCTAATGAACAAGTATCTTGTTTAGCTATAAGTACTTTGTTTGAAGGTTGCATCAAACCCATATGGTGTACATAATGTTCTTGTTTATGAATCATGGTTGAAAGATAGTGATTCTTATTCATTATTATTTTATACCTTTTACATGTTATTAAGCTTGAATGTTTTAATGGAACAAATGTTGAATTGAGTTGTAATAGTTTTGTTTGATGGTTGCATTACTCATATGGTTTGTATAGAGTGTTTATCACACTAAGTGACACTGATTTTTATCAATATTATTATATTACTTTTAATGAACACTATAATGACATATTTCATTAATTTGTATGGGATTTGTTTGAAATTTTTAATCAATCGAAAGAATCAATGCCATAATACTATCATAAACTTCTCTTTTCATCTTTTTTGTCTTATCTATGAGACCACAATTCTTTCAGGCATTTTTTCAAACAATTCTCCTGAACAAATATTATACAATGCTTCTCATACCATTTTTCATTAACTTTAGCTTCTTTTGAAAAAACAAATTGCCCACTTCATTACAAGAGTTCAAAAAAAAATGTCAAATCTAAATTCATTCATGAGAGTTTAAAATCATGTGTATTCTCAAATTGAGTGTTTGATAAAAATTATTTAGTAGACATGTATGAAAAATGTGGTACAATAGAAAAGGTAGTGAATTATTTGAAACAAATCCTCAAAGAAATGTGGTCTCATGGAATCTAATGTATGTGAACCTTAATATGAATAATCTCTAACATAGATGGATTAACAATTATAATTCATAAGTTCTATTAAAATGCAATTTCATTAATCTATAACATGTTATTGATCATAACTTTAAACCATTCTAAAATAATTATACATTCCATTTTGAAGCTTCAAAGTAGAAAGACATGCACATGAGGAACAAATTAAATTTAATATCAATTCTTATATATCAAAATGTAGAATAATTATGTTTGTGCATATACAAATTTGGCATATATTCCTACTTAGAACAAATTTTACAAGTTTTACAAATTGTGGCATATATGCCATCTCAAGATCTATCAAACCCTAAATACATATCAATCTGTATCAAATCTTAATCTTGTATTGGATCATCAAAATTGAGCCTCCTCAAAGAACTTAGTGGCTTTGAAGTTTCCTACACAATAAGAATTCAAACCATAAATTATATTATGTGAATGGTTGACAAGATAGGCTAGTAAATAGAAACTTATATGTATACTATAATTTATAAATTATAAATTTAACATCAAAATCACTATATTGAACTATATTATATCAAAAATGCAATTCTTGTTTACCTCAATTCTTGCTCTTTTTTTTGCAAGACGTTTTGCATATGATTGTCCCTTAGGACGATCAAGAGTCCCTATATAAAGTAATGGTCCCACATTCATCACATTGTTGAATCGGGTAAAGGACTATAGTAGATAAAATAAAAATGATGTGAATTAACATATAATTGTTGACAAATAATCATATTTACTAAACATATATCTACTCCTATCTAAATGTAAATATCTGCAATATAAAATAAACACATGTACCTGTTGTGATGCCTCTACACTAGATGGGCTCATGATGGATGAAGCAACTAAGATGGTTTCTTGTATAAAAAATGGAAAGAATGTAACACAATTTAAATGCACATGCACATATAATCATAATGTCAAGAATATAAAAAAACCATATACCTCTTGTGCAACTTCTTCTAATGGGTCAGGTTGAGTCAACATGGCTGAAAAAGTGCCAAGTTGCTACACAAAAGGATAAGATTACATTAGACTATCAATCTATGTACATGTATTTAAACATAAAAGATTTCAAAAATTAACATCTAAATAACAATTTAAATGAAATTGTATAGTGAGTCTCTAGGCCAAATGAAATGGCCAATTGTGTAGCCTCCTATACTTGGGAAATCTAGTCCTCTATCAGCAACTGGTAAAGATTCTGGCACATAAATATATATTAGTACAAATATCTCTTATAAAATATGAAATAATTTAGATAAAACATACTATGAAATTACTTTTAGTCTTACCTATGCTCCTACATCATCTCTTCCACCTGATGTCTCTTCTAGAAATGGTCCACTCCATGCTCTATCAACTCCTACATCTAACATATCATGGACCTCATAGTCAGATGTGTCTATTGGAGCCTCATTGGACTGTCAAAGATGGCTCAAACATATATTGTGGCACGTGATGTAGTAATGGGGCACACAAATATGTGTCGAAGAGGAGCATGTACTAGTCAAAACTAATGTAGAAGTTGCATCACCATCATGTTGGGATGTATTAGGTGCATCACCATCATGATGGGATGCACCATCATATGGCTATGCAACATGATGGCTCTACGTGATCAAATGATCACTCAATACATGTATAGAAAAAATGCTTTGACTCCCTACATCTAAAACAATCTCAGGTTAAGATACTAGAGCCAAGGAAGCAATAGGCAGAGCAGGAAGAATTGGGGTGACTCAGTGTGCTTTGGGTCTATCCTGTGGTATCCCTTTACCCACACCTTGGAAATCTCTCTTGTCATTTAAGTAATTGTCATGCCTCCCTAGGAAAAACTTGGGATATATAATTTTCATAGAAAATACTAAGGGACATCAAGATTGTTGTTGGGTAGTTTATCAAAAACCATCCACCAACATTTCTAGAAATTATCTAATATACCTTTATGTGTGCACCATTTAATTGAAAATTTTGGCTTTGCACATCTACAGGTTGTCTTGTTTTGGGATTGATGAATAGTTGGACTAATTGGGATTTTTCAATATCAAGTGTCCTCACTTCATCATATGATAACCCATTGACATAATGTTTCCTTTGGGACTCTCACCACTTTGCAAACCTATTATGCTCATTTGTTAGAGTTTCAACATTTGAAATGATTATTTCTAAAGTGTTTTTCATATCTAATAGCTTAGGGAGTGTCTCATAAATTTGACATATGTTTCTCAATTAATTTAAATTTTTATGAATAGATTCATGTATTTTAGGCACATTTTGGTTTGGAAACATCAGTGGCGGTGGAGGATTTGCGGGGTTTTCATCTTGAGTAGGGTTGGGATCAACCATTCTTAAACATGTTTGTTGATGAAAATTTTAAAAATTAACAATCATTTTAATGCAAAAAATACCTATTAAAAATCCTATTTTTTACTAAAATTCACAAAGAATAATGCAAAACTAATATTTAAAATTGAAGAAAAACATTAAAATTTATAAGTACCTATGAAATTTGGGTGATTTGAGCCCAAAAATTGATTTCCAAATGGATATATAAGTCACTCAAATGATAACATGTGTAGAGAAAGAGAATGTAGAATGAAAAATAACTCTCGGGTTTTCTTTTTTTGATTTTATGCCACAAGAAATGGATATTTGTTTCTAAATGGATATTTTGTTTATGTTGTTTTTTAACTAATCAAGTCTGCGACCCGGCCCCCTTATATTATGAGCATAAATTTAACATGTTTATTATTATATTAGAATATAATATGAACGTAAATTTAACATATTTATAATTATCATATATTGTATTATATTACAATATAATATAATATATTGTATTATAATATAATATAATAATAATATATTATATTACAATATAATACATTATATTATATTATCTATAATATATATTATATTTTAATATATTTTATATTATATAATAATATGAAAATTAAATTAATATAATATATTCATTTTGGACCCAACTAGATTAAAAAAACTAACTTAAACTAAATCGATATTTGTTCTGAAATGGATATTTGTTTTAGAATAGATATTCTTTTAGCTTTGGTGTTTGCTATGGCACCATGTACTTTCTACCCGAGACTAAAAAAATTCAAAGTGGATTTTGTGTTTTTGGGCAAGTTAAAAATGCCTTTTTTTCACATAGCCACTTTTTGGACCCCCATGATCTTGCATAGACCCCGCTTTTATAGGAAACCATCTTGGGTTACATGATTGAAAAATAAAAAATTAATGTTGATCTATGGTGCAAGGGTCTCTACTCCCTACTTTAAAAATTCATCTTGAAACCCATTTATGCCTTGTGCTTTACCCCCTACTAGGTGATGGGCCTAGATATTGGCTAGTTTTTTCTTAATTAGTTTATGCTTTTATTACTTCATTTATAAAGTTTCACAAAACATTTCCAAGACTTCATACATCTTTCATATGCCTTTTATGCACTTTGACAAACCTAAATATTTGCAAATATAAATATGATATATTGATATATGCTTGTGTGGATGTATGAATGTTCATAAGATTTAGTATTTTTTATGGTTTAAATGTGATTGCTAATGATGTGAATACCTTGCTAGAAAAAATAACAACTTGCAGTCAAGAAGAATGTAACCCACAACAAAGGATTATAAACAGTTGCAGGGGAGAAGCTAGACTAATTGGAGAACAACAGTTCCATAAGGAAGCAAAGGTAGCTATTGAATGGTAAGTTATCAGTCACCACAAATACAATTTTATCCACCAATAAAGCAACTAGAAGAAGTATGTTCCAAATAGGAGTAATCCATAATGTGACAATTTTTAGAAGACATGTCCCTGTCATGGTGATTAATCATTAGGGGAAGATTCCTAGTTTGGTTTTGCTTCTTCCATTTCGTATTTATGGTTTTGTTTCAAATACTAGTCCTCTTCCTATCCTTGAGGAAGATTGGGTGTATATATTAATGGTTTTTTTAGTGTTTGAATGAATAAGACTCCTCTCAAGCCTATATATTGGGATTTGTGGTTGAAGAGAAAATCTAGTAGTAGTAGTAGTAATAGTGTGATTGTTTTTATTAGTTAATAGTTAACTATTAGTTTTTCTATTATCAAGTTGCAAAATATATGTACTGTTGAATGAGAAATATTTTAGAGATTCTTTTCAAACTGTAAGAAGTTCATTTTTTATGCAATAAAGGAGTTTAGTTTGTTGTCATGATTTGTTGATCAAATAGTACAAATATGATATATTTTGTGGGTGTAGCAACTTGAGCAAGGGCCACTTGAAGTACTACAAACCCACTTTATTTTTTGTTACTAGATTAGATGTTACATCACTAGATTCATGTAAGATATGTTTTTAATTGTATGCATGTGAATTTCATGAATGATATTATGTCGCATGAACACATTGAGTTATTATATAGAGAAGTTAGAGGATAGAAGTTAGGAGTCAAAATTTAGAAGTATTAGTTAGTTGCAAGTTCATATTCAATAGTTAGTAGTTATAGTATTGAGCAATAAGTATCCACAACATAAGAAGAAGATTTATGTTAACTAATTCCAAGTTGTTTTTCAATTTCATGCTTTATTTCCTTTTCTAGCTTTTGTCATTTTCAATACATGTGTGACCACCTATGTCTCATCAATATAAGGCATATTAGGATCCTTGAATGCAAATATAGTGTCAGCATTGTCAAAATATTACGAGCCTTGGTTGATAATTAAGTGAAGCCTTTTGTGAAGGTTTGGTGAATTGTCTAGTTAGGAACCCATCCTCTGAATTGTGTGTCTACTTGCAAACACCAAGTTAATCAAACGTTAGAAAGGCCTTACACTAGACTATTTATTTCTTACATTTTAAATCTTCCAAAGAGGAATCTCGATGGATGTAATGATTATGAGAGAAGTTTCTTTAATCTTGGATCCACTCATAACTAATCTTTGCATATTCTAACCATTGGCATTTGTGATATTATTTTCTATTTTTTTTATATTTTATTGTAGTTCCCTCCAAAAGCTTGTGGTGTTGTGTTTTCCAGAAGCAATTAACTCTTTCCCTCTTATGTTCACATATTTCCTTTCTGGCCTATATCAATTTCTCATAAGCTTTCTTGTTGTTGTCTTTTCTCATTCCACAATCTTTCAAAAATATTTTTGTAGCCTTGCACTCCTTGCCATACCATGGGTTAGCCAAGATAGTACTTGTAGATCATCTCTTACGTCAAGAACTTTTGTAGACACTGAATACTTTAAGAATTTATGGGATCAATATACTACTACTTACAAGGTCACTTGATTTCCCTAATTCTATATTCTTTATATTACTATTTGCTTCATGAAAATTTTTCTTAAGGGGTGCCAGTAATAGTTTCTAATTTTCTTGATTCATCAAGATTTTACCTTGGAGGTGGACCTTCTTTAGCTTGTGATGGGGTTATTTCATTTTTTGGTTGATTGTGAGAATGCTAAGCTTAACATATTGTGTTTTATGATTAGATTTTAGCTCAATAGGTCAATCCCTAATATTTAACTCCAACAACCTCAGAGTAGATCTCTAAGAGAAAATAACATAGTCCACCACACTTTGACCATTATTTGTTTTACATGTAATATCACCTAAATTTGACCATGCTCCCATGCCATTACATATATAACTATGTCGTACAAACTACATAACCCCCATTTCCATCTTGTGATGTTCTTTCTCAAAGTTGGCATTCTCTTTCCTCTAGCCATAATGGATTGTTTCCCCTCCCTCTTAGCTACTTAGCTAAATAGTTTGATTGTTGGTTTCCCTTACATTAAATTTTCTTACTAAAAATATTTTCCCCAAGGTGCTAAAAATAAATGTCAATTTTTAACAAAGCATATAGGTCTTCATCATCTAATTTTTTTTTCTTATACATCTTTGAAACTGAAATGGTAAAAAATAGGGTGTCCCTACGATTTCCCAAAAATGGAAAATTGGATTGAAAGAGGGAAAATGGGTCCTATCTTTCCTCAATTCATTAGGAAATGAGATCCACACAATGAAATTACTATCAACCTTAAGGTGAATCAATTCAAAGTGTGAATCTAAAAATTTAAGTTTTTTGCAAGGACGAGGGTCTAGGTCAAACAACACTTTGGGGAGAAAGATTGAAAGATAGAGAAACAACTCCAAAATTCAATCTATAACTTGGATCTAAGAGATTATGTGTAAATCTTAAGGAACCAACGAAGTTTCTAGAAAAACTAAGAGGAATAAATGTTGTGCACCTTTCAAAATTTGATATTTTTGCAAGTTGAATAGGGACTCATTGATGCAGATCAAGGAGGAAATCAATCACTAATCACAATTCCAACTAATTCCAACTACCCTTCAATCACCAATAACCCAAACTCATTGATTTCTCACACTTCACAATTTCCCTTGTATCCATACAAACAAAGGATTTTGTGCATATCTCTCTTAAAAATCATCTAACCCACAAAAGAAATAGTATTCTAGATAACCATTAAAGTGATTTTCAACATATCTAACTTGCACATATGACTATTTCAGACATTCATATCCTAAAAAGGACTGGTACACTAAATACGGGTTCAAATAGCCCTCTTTTACAAACCAACATCACTCTAAACTTTCTCCCAGCCCAAAACTCTATTGATAGAGCCTTACCAGACCATAAAACCTCAGATTCGACAACTTTTAATAGAGAAAAAGTCCTCCAAGACACTTAAACATCAAACCTCCTTCTTGACTAGTTTGGAAGGGGTTTATTGAAAATCACTACTCCAGGCTTCTACCTAGCCAACCAAGACTTCAAAAACCTCTAAAAATTTCTTCCCATGCTTAATAAACCTTTACAAATTTCTTCCCTAAGATTTTTCCACCATTATCAACCTCTAACCACCAAATTTAATCAAAATTTGATAAATTTGACAACTAGAGCTTCTCACTAAAGCCCTTAAATAGCCACCCTTGTTCTTGAAACCTTCACAAAATCTTAAAACTACCATAGACCACCCATCCCATTAAGTTATAGAAAAATCCAATAGTGGAATGGGTGTCAATTCATTTTTGATTGCTTACAAACCCTTACAACTATCTGTACAGACCTGTTCCCAAAATATTGCTCACCAAGACCTTAAAACTTAATAAAAATCAACAAAATAAATGCTTAAATGAAGTTAAAAACTTTATTCACAAAATACAACATGCTTCAAGCAATAATCTTTCTGTATAGCCAAGCACAAAAGCCTGTAACAATAATATAAATTGAAAACACACAAAATTTCAATGTAAACAAGGAATTTTATTTTTTTCTTTCTCAAAATCTTCAACAACCTTCTTCCCTCGAGTCCCACAAGAATTTATAAACTTAAAATAACTACCCAAACTAACTTCAATGACATTTGAATCTACTTGACTATTTGTATTCCCCCATTGTGCATTTTTGCACTTTTACATAGCAACTTTTGACAATATTGCAAAAATATGACAATATGAACTTAATGACTCCCAATTATATTATAAATGGTCTATGAGTACCTTATTGAATGAAAAAACAAGACTCAAACACTTAAAGACCAACTTTATACTCTACTTAACCAAACTTGCAAAAAGACCTTAGTGCCCTTTCACCACTCATTCACCCTAGGGCGAATGGGTACTAGCATACTTTTCTGGAAAGGTTTGAATCTGAGATTGGAGATTGAGACCTATGATTCTTCCCTATAACTTGATACATTTTCTCCTGGATCCAAATCTAGGAAAAATCTTCAAAACAATTTTTTTGTTTGTTGGTGGATGGGGGTTTGCCTCAATCAAACCCCAAGTTGGATAATTAAAGCTTGATGAAAAACATAGATCTGAAACATGAAATGTGTGTGAAATACTAACCTTAATTGTGTCTAATATCAAGAAACAAATGATGTAAAGAAACCCTAGAGTGGGTGCATGAAGATGCGTAGCCAATATGTGGCCACTTTTTTAAAAAAAAATTGAAAACTCATAACGCGAGTGCATTATAACACGCTCACGTTATGACCTATTAAAAGAAAAAAAAAACAAATTGAATTCATTCTTGCATTTGGCTGTGTTTTTTCTCTTTGCCACAACCAAAACCCCAATTTTCGGTGCTCATATTCTAGGAGGAGGTATTTTCCAAAATTCTTCATCAACGGTTGTTGTTTCATCACAAAGATGCTGCCATGTCGATGAGGAGGTGTGAGAGGTAAGGATTGTTGGTTTTTTGTTTTGAATTTATTAGTTTTAGGTTTTTTTTTATATTTATTTTTTGAATTTTTAGGAGATGTTAATCAACCTACAAACCCTTCTCAAAATCCTCAAGAAGCATAGCAACAGCAAGAGGAACAAAATCCTAAACAAGCACAATAAGAACAACAACAAAAAAAAAATCCTCAAGTTAATCAACCACAATCTCAATCTCCACCAATCCTTCAACATCCTCTTGGAACTCAACAAAACTTAATGAGGGAAATTGAGAAAAACAAAAAACAAATTGAGGATTTCATTAGGAGGTTGAACAATCCAAACGTTTCAATAGCAGAAAGAATGACCCTAGGAACTTCACTTAAAGAAATGTTAAAAAGATATAGAATCAATCAGAAAATAATTAACTAGTTGGCAGGATAGGAGGCAGGTGGCTAGGGTTTATTACCAAGATAAATTATCATATATAAAGATGAAAAATATTTAAAAATTACAAAAGGTGATTTGTGCATTCACTAACCCATGGTCAAATGAAAATCTCTCCCTCAATGTGAAGAGGTTTCCTATTCATTGGTGCCACCACCAAGAGATTAGGAAATATTTTTGGGATAGGTGGTACATGGTTTTTGATGACCCATCATGCAACAATTGTGTAGTCCCACAGTATTTCCTTAGCAAAATATACGCTGAGTTCATCTTGAACAAAATCCCAAATTATTTTGATATGAGGTACTTACAAGGTAGAGGTGGGGGGTCAGCTCAAGATGGACCTAGTGCACAGCAAGATCCCCAACAACAAGGGAGAAGACCTCTCGCTAGGCCACCTCATCATCACTTCCATCACGAATGAGAGTGCCAATGTAGAGACTTTGTAGGCCATCAGCTCTTTGACCAAAGTGTCATCCAGCATGCCATCCCTCTTCTACAATTCCATCTAGGGGAGTCTTTGAGTGGTGGGCTTTGATCCAATGTGTGTCAATCTTGCGGAGCAACTTGTTCATATGACCCCAGTGACACTTAGGAGGCTTCTACACAAGATCTATCTGTAGCTATGGAGATGGAAAGGGCAGCTAACATTTTTCATGTGGCCTATGGCATTGATTCTCAGGTAAAAGTTAGCATGTTCATTTAATTTAATTTGTTAAATTTTTATTTTGAAATGCAAGGCTAACTAATTTAGTTTTATGATTTTAATAAAATTGTAGGGTCACAGTGTTGAGACTAGATACACTAGCCCTACACTTGCTTATTTTTTCACTACACCTATCGGTCAGGTATGTAACTAGTAAACAATTATAAATTTATTAAACATGTTAATATCATTATTTTATGAATGGTATTTTAATATGTGATTTTGGATGTTGAATAGGCTAATATTAGAGGTTTTAAGGGAACACCTCCCAGTTTCAGTGGATTTACTCAAACCTAAACACAAGTAATAGAATAAAGAGTTTAACTAATGAATTTTACTTAATAGATTTGTGTATTTTATATTCATATCGTTGATTACGTTGCATTGCACATCATTCAAACTCAAAGCATTTCTTCACATTCCATAACTAATAACTAGATGTTGATAGATGAAAAAAATTCAACTACAATATAGTTGTTTAGAAATTCAACATAAGAAGTGATGCAATTACTTCACATAACATAAGTAATAAGTCTAGGAGCAGCTTCCAATTGCATTTTCTTGTCATGGAATTCCATGAGACCACTTTTTACTGAGGTATCTTTTCAAATAGTTCACTGCCTTGTCTATGCTATGGATGCTTGGAAGGAATATATGAAAGAATAATAGTAAGCAATAGCATAGAAAATGCAATGAGTTTTTTTAAAACATGCCTAAAATAAATGCGGTCTCATGGTGATGGAAATCACCTTTTCTATGCTACCACATTTTCAATACAATTCTGCCAAAGTATTTTATCAAACAATTCATCTCCTCACTATTATGGCTAAAAGCTTAAAAAAGGTGCTTTCCAACAAACTATGGATGCTTGGAAAAATATGTTTGAACCAACAATTTAAAAATGAGGTGAAATGGGGGCGGGGGCCCTAGCTCGGTTGGATAAGTAATTCCGAACGAGTTCTAGTCTCCCCCTGTCCTGGTACCGGAGGGTGTGTCTTCACGTTAAAAAGTTTACTCTTAGGAATCTAAAAAAAAAAAAAAAATGAGGTGAAATGGGATAGGAAGGTTCTATGTCCTTCTCTTACACTCTTAGGATCTTTCACCTAAAAGAAGAGAGATAGAATCCTCTAGGCCACACTCCACCTATTAAAAATTGTAAGGTTAACTCAAATAGGATATGTATGATACAAATTAAGCTAAATGAAATGTTGTAAATACAACTAAGTAATGAAATTGACTAAATATTCATGCAAAACTAATGTATAATCAAATGTTTGAAAACACAGTGAGATATGCAAAAAATATAAATAGAATTGAATGAAGCAAAAAAGAGATAAACGGAGTGCACCTGGGAGAATCTAAAATGTTCTAAATACTGGTAGAGATAACTAAAAATCACCAATGGGACTTATTTTCCATTGATAGTGAATTAGTCCTGCTTCTGATGAAAACACTTGAAAACTAATTTCTAAGTGTTGGGAACTAGAATCTGGAAAAATCAAATTTTCTACCCCAAGGTGGGACTCATTCGCCATAGATGGAAAATCAGTCCTCTCCTAAGATTATGTACATTCATGAATCAGGACTATGGGCCCGATCTATAATTTTGTTCTTGTCAAGTTGTCGAAGCCAAATCTTCAAAAAATGGACTGTAGGCCTTCTCCAAGCTTGAAATAAGGTTCATGTTGACTTGAAACACTTTTTTGACTTATTGACCACCTTTCAACACCTTTTTACTTGATAAGTCTACAAACACACATGCAAGAGAGGAAAAATGGTTGAGGGTTAGGATATAGGGATTTGCCTTGATCAAATCCCATTTTGGTAATAAACCCTTGATAATGAAATGAAATATGAAGGAAATAATAAAAAAATAACATATAAATGCTATCACTTACCAAACCCTTGTTGAAGAAATTTGAAGATAAAACAATGGAAACTCCAAAGTACTTGATTATTGCTTGATGAAATGATATAAAATGCTTAGAGAGATGGAATGCTTGAGTGCTAGAATGAATTATGATGAATGGGGGGGTGAATAATGAGAGAAAAACACTTATTTATACACACTTATGCCTTAGTAACCCGATAATACATCATAGGTTGACATAAGGTAATTTTGAATAAAAACTTGAAAGAAAATTTGAAATATTTTGAATTTGGAGCCAAGGGGGACTCATTCGCTACCCATGGCGAATGGATGTCAAGATTTTGAATGAATTTAATATTATTTGTCAGGTTTACATTCAAAAATACACTTAAACATGTCCTATAAATGTATAAAGGGGTCATAAAAGACATAAGAAAGGTGTAAATAGTGAAAATAAGCCTAGAAAAGCATGAATCTTTGTTACAAGACTTTACAACATTTTAAAATAGGACTTTATGATGAATAAAAAGGTGATTTTAGATGAATGATGTTAAGAAGAGTCTAGAAAAGTGTAGAAATTTTTTACAACACTTCACAACACTATCACAAGACATCAATAAATTGAATATTTAGAATTTAATGTGAATATTTAAGTAATATTACATCATTAAATCAAGAAAAAATCATCAAATACTAAGGAAGTAGGACCTAAATGATCATGAAAATGTCAATGATCCATTTTTCTATGGTACATTTAGCCCCCACTTTAGTGAGAGGAAGAACTTGCTTTAGACTCACACAAAAGTAATCATGCATATCGAGAAAGATTCCAAATGCACTTATGCTAGCAAGATGGAATAACAACGATCAAGAGGGATGATCAAGCCCCAAAGATCAAGATCCCATGGAAAACTAAACATAAGAACAAAGGAATGTACATGAAGAAGAGAAAGAAGAGAAGAAAGAAAGGAAAAGATCAGATCAAGCTTCGATCATTTGTCTAGCTAGTTGTATATCAAATCTAGGTTGTTTCTCTAAAAAAGAAAAATGCATACTCACTTTGGGGTGACATAACTCATGGTTTTCCACCATGTGAGAAGGCCCAAAAGAGAGAAACATATGCTAGTTGGTATGCACTCACAACACACAGGTGGCTATGGAGAAATTCATGCCTCAGAATGGGCTTCCTGCTCAACCATACAAAATTTATACCTCCTGATAACTTTAATAATGTCCCACAAAGGAAAAGATGGTACCACGATCATGCAAGCTACATTATGCAAGGTGGTAAATATATAAACATGCAAGAAAAGGAAAAACATGCTCAAATGATTCTTGTTAATATCATCTGAGGTCTATCACTTAGGGAACATTGTGTCTAATGTCTCCAAGAGAGGACCAATCAAAGAATAGTAGATTCACGTCTTAGGGGATGTAAAGCATCACATCAGGCCACTGAGAGGAATGTAATATGGTAAGATAGATCACACTTATGAAGGACACTACACCTAATTTCATCCACAAAGTGAAAACCACATCATATGAAATAGCAAGGCTACAATAAGAAACAATGCAAAAATAAATAAATAGTGTCAATGTATGTCCCCACTTTAAAGGAATTGATACACACCATTCTGTAAGAAATGAATTTAAAGTAGTGAAGAGAAAAAATGAAACAACAAAAAAAGAAGACATGAGAGCCAAATTGAAAAGCCCCTATGCCAAGTCATATGTTCTCAAATAGGTTGTGTCATGTAAGGGAAAAATAAAAGAAAAGGAAAGAGGGTTTCCCCCAAAGGAAAAACACAAAACACATAAGGGATCTATGAATTCGGGGTCAATATGTTCTTTGTTTTAATGTGTTATTAAAGAGCTCAGAACTTCCATCATTCCCAAAATACATAGAACAAGAAGAATGACACATATGGAGCGAAAAAAAAAAGAAAAAGAAGGTTCATCTTAGGTCAACATGGAAGATACATTGCGGTCTCAATGCTTTGCATCGTCTCTAAAAGGAAACAAAATAAATGAAAAGAAAAAGGAAAAGGGACCTTTTGGGTCAACATGGAAGAGACATAGGGCATCTCAATGCTTTGCATCATCCCCAAAAGGAAAACACAAAAAAAAATTGAAAAAGCAACAAAGCAAACGAGGCAAAAACCAATGTTACAACATATAGAAGAATAGAGATACAAATAGAAGAAGTGCACAAAGAGAGAAAGAACATCAACCACACAATACGGGGGAATATGATATGCACATGAAAAGAAAAGAAAAAGTACTAGTAATTCCAATGCTAGTCATGGGTCAAACAAGTCATGCACCTCCCAATCTCGGTTGGCATAAGTGGAAGGTGAATAACATAGCTAGGGGACAAAGACAAAAGCATTACTAGGACAAGGCTATCAACTACTTGCCCCCACTAAGTGTAAGACAAGAGTGAGCCAAGGTAAGGGATGAAAAAAATCATGCAATGATGAGAATGGAAAATTCTACAATCATGGCATGAGAAAAGGAGTGGAAAAGAAAATGAATTTATGGGATTATAGGATAACAGTTAGTATCAGTAAAGTGGTACTTATTCAGTAGTTCCTTCAATTTTTGACATTCTTCACTACGGTGTCCAAGGATATGATGATATTTGCAATACGGTATGTGTGAATCTTTGGGATGTATGAAAAACCTATTGGAAGGTGGTAATAAAATGAGACCTTTGTTTAAAATCAGTTAGAGTCTCCTTTCACATTCAGGTGGTGGATGGAGAGGAAACTTATTTTTTTCATCTTGTAAGCTCATTTTGCATTTGCTAGATTCTCCTTTTTCATGAATGGAATGAGGAGGAGGACCTATAGGGATCCTTGTTTCCTTATCCATAGTGACATTGAATGGTTGCTCACAAGGGAGAAGGATGTTTAAATCAAGAGAAGCTTGATAGCCTATTCATTGTGTTTTTTCTTCAGTATGAGGTTGTTCAAAATTTTGGTGAATTTCATGTTCTTTAGTTATATCACATCCTTGCTTTCTTAAAATAGTATAATCCTTACTGTAAGTCTCTTCAAGGTTGAAAGGGGTATTAGTAACTTGCGTAGTATAGGATGAAGGTGGTATGGCTTGTGAAGAAGAACTAGGTCCATTTGTAGGAGGAACCTTAGGTCCTTCATAGGTTTTAGGATGAAGAAATCCAAACATATTAGGCAGAGAGAGTATAGGGAGGTCTTGAGACTTCATGGATGGATAAAATGTTTTGTTGGCTTCAAGGTTGTCAAAGCATTCATTAAAGAACTCATTCATTCTAACATTATATTCTCCTATGATTTCAACATCATGAGGAGGAAAATCACGAGGAGTTGAAGGAGCATGAGGAAGCTCAAGGTCGTTAGGAACACAACCAAAGGCACAATTGGACATATCAACTAGGGACTTCAAAGATACCAAGAACTTATTAAAACAAAAATCCATGATAACAATGAAAGAAAGTAAGAAAACATGCAATA
The DNA here is from genome assembly GCA_007258455.2 of Sequoia sempervirens. Taxonomy (NCBI): domain Eukaryota; kingdom Viridiplantae; phylum Streptophyta; class Pinopsida; order Cupressales; family Cupressaceae; genus Sequoia; species Sequoia sempervirens. The sequence goes on along the minus strand of VDFB02342663.1, from coordinate 220,174 downwards.
GACATAAACTCTAGAAAGCATAACAGAAAGGAAAAATAAAAAACTCTAAGATAGAAAACACCCAGAAAATGTCTGAAAATGTGATGCAAAATGTGCAGCTAGACTGATTCGCCCTAGGTGGCAAATGAGTTTAGGATGATATTTTTTTATTTTTTTCAAAAAAATTAAAGTCATTTTAATGCTTTTTTGATGCAAACTAATGATGCAAATGAAAATTTTTAGTTTTTCAGTAATATGATATGCAAAAATGAAATCTAAATGAAGCTTTCACTAATGAAATTTTAAGAAACCCTAGGATGCAAAAACAAAATTTTCCTAATGTAATGTTGATGAAAATTAGACCTAGGATGCAAATGAAAGTGCAAAGCAAAAGGATATGTTCAATATGCAGGTTCACCAAAATGAACCAACAATTTAAAAATGAGGTGAAATGGGAGAGGAAGGTTCCATGTCCTTCTCTTACACTCTTAGGATCTTTCACCTAAAAGGAGAGATAGAATCTTCTAGGCCACACTCCACGTATTTAAAAATTGTAGGGTTCACTCAAATAGGAGATGTATGATGCAAATTAAGCTAAATGAAATGTTGTAAATGCAACTAAGCAATGAAATTGGCTAACTATGAATGCAAAACTAATGTATAATAAAATGTTTGAAAATACAATGAGATATGCAGAAAATATAAACATAATTGAATGAAGCAAAACAGAGATAAATAGAGTGCATCTGGGAGAATCTAAAATGTTCTGAATGTTGGCAGAGATCACTGAAAATCACCAGTGGGACTCATTCACCACTGATGGCGAATCAGACTTACTTCTAATGAAAACACCTGAAAACTAATTTCTAAGTGTCAGGAAATAGAATCTGGAAAAATCATATTTTATTCCCTGAGGTGGGACTCATTCTCCATAGATGGAAAATCAGTCATCTCCTAATATTTTGTAGATTTAGGAATTAGGACTGTGGGCCCAAATCTACAATTATGTTCCTGTTGAGTTGTTGAAGCCAAATCTACAGTTCAAATGGATTGTAGGCCTTCTCCAAGCTTGAAATAAGGTTGATGTTGACTTGAAACACTTTGTTGACTTATTTACCACCTTTCAACACCTTTTTACTTGATAAATCTACATACACAAGTCTGCAAACACACATGCAAAGAGGAAAAATGGTTAAGGGTTAGGATATAGGGATTTTCCTTGGTCAAATCCTACTTTGGTAATCAAACCCTTGATAATGAAATGAAATATGAAGGAAATGATAAGCAAATAACATGTAAATGCTATCACTTAGGAAACCCTTGTTGAAGAAATCTGAAGATAAAGCAATGGAAGCTCTAAAGTACTTGATTATTGCTTGGTGAAATGATATAAAATGCTTAGAGAGATGGAATGCTTGAGTGCTAAAATGAATTATGATGAATGGGGGGTGAATAATGAGAGAAAAACACTTATTTATACACACTTATGCCTTAGTAACCCAATAATACAATATCACAAGTTGACACAAGGTAATTTTGAATAAAGACTTGAAAGAAAATTTGGAGCCAAGGGGGACTCATTCACCACCCATTGCAAATGGGTCCCACCCTAGGCTTGTGAATGGGTGTCAGGATTTAAAATGAATTTAATATTATTTGTTGAGTTTACATTCAAAAATATAGTTAAATGTGTCCTATAAGTGTATAAAGGGGCCATAAAAGACATAAGAAAGGTGTAAATAGTGAAAATAAGCCTAGAAAAGTGTGAATCTTTGTTACAAGACTTTACAACACTTTAAAATAGGACTTGATGATGAATAAAAATGTGACTTTTAGATGAGTTATGATAAGAAGAGTCTAGAAAAGTTTAGAAATTTTTTACAACACTTCACAACACTATCACAAGACATCAATAAATTGAATATTTAGAATTTGATGTGAATATTTAAGTCATATTACATCATTAAATCAAGAAAAATAGATCAAATACTAAGGAAGCATGACCTAAATGACCATGAAAATTTAAATGATCCATTTTTCTACGGTACACTATCAAAACATAATAGTAAGCAATAGCTTAGACAAGGCAGTTAGTAGTTTGAAAAAATGACTTGAAGAAATGTGTCTCATGGCATGCCATTCCATCACCATAAGACCACATTTCTTCAAGGCATTTCTTCAAATATCTCACCACCTTTTCTATGATACCACATTTTCCATACATGTATACCAAAGAATTTTATTAAACTACTCACTTCCTTGTTGTTATGGCTAAAATCCTAAAATAGGTGCTTTCCAACAAACTATGGATGCTTGGAAAGATTTCTATCAAACCATAATGGCAAGAAATAATACCATAGAGAAGGCAATGAATTATCTAAAAAAAATCCTGAAAGAAATGTGGTTTTATGGTGATGGAATTTCATGACATGCATTTGTTTGTAATGGAATTCCATCACCATGAGACCCCATTTCTTTGAGGCATTTTTTCAAACACCTCACTACCTTCTCTATGCCACCACGATTATCGTACATGTTTATGAAAGAATTTTATCAAATGGTTCACCGGCTTGCTACTATTGTTAAAATCCTAAAACCATGTGCTTTCGAACAAGATATGGATAGGCTAAATAGTAAGCATGATAGTTAGAAATATATAGTTTAATATGTACTCAAAATTTTGTTCATTATCTCATACATTATAAGTCATGATGTGGATCGCTATTGTAGTTTTTGTGATTGAATACTTTTTTATTTTATTTTTAGATGTTGCAAGTGGAAACACTTCCAAATGTGATGAGGGAAATGGAGATCGGTGTTTCATCAGCTATAGAATATTTGATGGCTCTAATAGGGGAGGTATGAGGCAAATTACTGAATTTCAATTTACATTTATTGTTATAGATGTTAGTTAGTGAAAATTCAAAACATTATTGATTCGTAGTTTAATTTCTATTTGGATGGTTTATATAGGGCTTCAGCACACCTCAGCATGGGTGTGTGAATATTTCCCTCATGGAGAGTGATCATCAGATTGCAGTAAGTGATTATTTTGTTAAATATTTCATTTTTTATAATGTAATTTCTATATATTAATGTATTTACTTCTTATTGTAATAGATAAAACTTCACCAAGAACTAAACACTAGGAGGAGCAATAGGAGCACTCCTCAAGCACAACATAAACAAGTGACAGACGTATCAGCATCTGATTGACAAGCAAAGGGAAATAATTTATTTCGAGAGCATGGAGAGCAATGACTTTTGATTCCAAAGCCCTTTTTTGTATGCCTACATGGTAGTTTTATACATATTTTGTATTGGATATATTTGGCATTGTATGCCTATATGGCATTCTCGTAAGCCTATATGGCTATTTTATACCTATATTTTATACTTATATTGACATATATTGATCTATTCCTACATGGATATTTGGTTAATACAAATATTTTTTTATCGATGGTGTCCATATTTGCATTATAAATTCATGGTTCAATAGATATGAGTTACGTGTACATTCAAGTGTATACTTTACAACTTACATTTATACTTTGTGACTTACATGTGTTCCAATGTATATTTTGTGACTTACGTGTTTTCATGTGTATACCTTTTATTTGTGCATATACTTTGTATTAATTGGTGTATACTATGTATTCGTGTGTATACTTCAAGGCTTATGTGTTTTTGAGTACTTGTGCCTCCCTTATTCACATGTACATGCTTGACTTATTCATGTGTATACTTATTAATTCGTTAGCCCTAGCATTGATCATTGTTGTCCTTCATGGTTTGTCTCGAATATTAATTGATTGATGCTAAAAACCTTTATCTAAAAGAAAAAAACATGTTTTCAATTGGTATTCCATGAAATGATTCATAAAAAGATTCTAATATATTCAATACTTTGATTGGAACAACTCAATTAAGCAAAGGATACATAATCTTCACAACACTTGCAAAACATAATATTCAGACAAGATGAAGTAGTTAACTTCTTGACACATTATCATACAAACATTTATCTTAAATAGTCTTTAAATGTTTTCATAGCATAATCCTAATAGTGCAAAATGAATTGTTATGTTCTAGATCCGGCACCATATAAACACATTGAAAGATTTATATGTCAACTATTTGCAATATTATTTCTTGTACAGGAAATGGACTCGGGAGAAAGCAAGTTATAATTTATAATACAAATAATAAATGGACTCGACAGTGGAAAATTTATTTATAACACCAAATAATAAATGTACATGAGAGCATCACTTGTTTCTCTTAGACTAATTTTTAAGCATAACAAATCGTTTCAAATGAAAATGACAAAATTCTTCACAACCAAAGTTTTTAATTGAGGAAAAATAAAATGTTTCAAAGTTCCACCATTGTACAAATTTACAATTGGTTGTATATTGTTGTAAGGGCAAGGAGGATAATAGAAAAATGTCTTGCGCTTGCTAGAATTGAGGATGATTGATGCAATGATAGGGATGCCTTCAATCCACTTTCACCATACAAAGAACTTCCAACCACTTTTCTTCCCCCGAATCACTATCCTAGCTTGTTTTCAGTTTTTCACCTAGTCTCTCTAGTAGGTCAGTAGACCTACATTTCTTGACATAACTTTGAAATTTTCTAAACATTTTCTCCAAACCTCATTCTTTTTGGACACCCTTTAACACATACTTTCACATGACTCAATATCCCATGAGACTCTTTTGAAACAAAACCCTCAACCTAGTGCTTCAACAATGTCTTAGACCCCCAAATAGGTCTATTTAACAAAGCAACACCCTCTCAATCACTCTTACAATTGTAAAAAACAATTGGGAAGAATTTACCAGTCTACAAATCCAAAAAATCCATAATTTTTAGGGTGTGATTGGCCCTTTAACCCCACTATCCTCTAAACCCTCACTTTTCTCAAATTTCACTAGGGTTTATTGAAAACCCCATATATAGACCTCATACAACCTCAAAACCTCTTCTTAAACTCTTCATTATACCTACACAAACTTAATTAACCACCAAATTATGCTGCCTCCTAACTTTACCCACTTTTACTCCCTCAAACCTCTCTTTTTCATTCAAAACCCCTCTTTTCCCAACTAGGGAATCATTCCATAACATAATTTTTCCTCCACTATCCTTACGGACCTTTTGAACACATCAAATTCCACAACCTCACTTGATTTCCAACCTATTATAACTTATTCTTAAGCAATTTCTTCTTTTCACCTCTTCTAGCCTTACTTTTAAGGCCTAAATTCTAAATTTTCAATAGGGGCAGCATTAGTAATCTCTTCCAATGCCTTTACCAATGTTATTTTCTCATTCCTACTCCTTATCCTACTTACATCAGGCCCATTCCACTGAGACACGGCCTAAAAAATAGGTGCAATGGCCTATTTCAACATATTACACTCAAACCCTTGTATGAGCAAGTTTAGACCTATTTCAGAAATCTACTTCTAAGTTGCTTGGAACTTAATAGAATTCCACAAGAATGGATTCTAATCAAAGATAAAACCATTCTACAACATATTCAAATCATCTTAGAGAAAAATCCTACTATATGGACCTATACACGGGCTGCAAATGAAGAAAATGCACAAAAATTAACAAAGAAACAGAGATATTTGATTGATATTCTCCTTCAAACTCTTCAACAACCACTAAATTTGAGTTTCCAATGATCATGCTCTTTTTGTGTGGAAAACTTAGACTTCTCAACCATCGTGTGTATGTTTCTCTTTTCAATTATTTTGCATGACATCATAAGGGATCAAGTCGGTTGAACATATATCGGAGTAATTCCATGTGTTTGGGTGTGAAAAAGGAATGTACCTATCAATGTTGGAAATATGTGCCTCAATCTCACAGGCTGAAAGCTCTGGAAGAACCAAGTCAGTGTGACATTTATATTGTCTGGCCGACTAGCAGCTTTGGAACCTTGTCAAAAGTTCTGATCGCTGAGACCTTGCTTCTGTCTTGCCGACTGGTGTTGTCGCTGTGACATGTTGATCATTGTGACAGTTTCTATCTCTCATCACTCATGGAACCTCTTGCTGATAGTGTTACACTCAAAGACATTAGGGAGACCCTTGGTCAAAAGGTTTTCTTCGATATGATGTTTCATCGATAGTGGTAAGTCCTACTGACATTGGTGTTTGTTAATAGGTGTCTTCGGTGAGACTCCTAGCGATTGAAGTCTTCAGCGAACGGTGTGAACATTCGGAGTAATGTCTCAACAATAGCAGTAAGTCTTTCCGACTATTGGACATTTCAGAATAACATGAATGTTCGGTATGATCTCTTGGAGAAAGACAATAGTATTTCCTATGGGAATACTCTTGTCTATGTGACTTTGGAACTTCGGTGTGATGTCTCATCAAATGGCGATTGTCTTGCTGATGAGATTGTTGAGGTCAATGCAACCTTGTGAACTCGATGGAACCTCTTATAGATAGCAATGACTCTTTGCAACATCGATGGTTGAGTCTTGTGGCATTGGGGAGACACAGTTAGTGTCTCACTAACATGTGAATACATTTTGAACACCTTTGACCGATTGACCATCCTACATGGTTTTTCCTCGACCAATCAAAGAAGCTGAATGGGAATCGCTAGCACTTGGACTGTTGTGGTCATTACTAAGAGGAAGTTCGATAGACAGGGGTGTCATGGATATACTCAGATATGGAAGATTGTGATCGGTTCAATGGATTGTTGGATGAATAGTTCAATGCGTATCAGTGTGAATTATATTCTGAGAAGACTGTAACTTGAATGTTTGTAGTACAAGGTTGATCATTGTGAATGCTACTATAAATTGACATCAAAAAGATAAGTCCAATCTTTGTATGTAATCTCCATTACTATAATACAAAGTGACTTCTCTTGGTGTGGTGGGTTTTTCTCCCGTAAGGGTTTTCCCACATAAATCTAATGTTCATCTGTGTATGATTACTTCTATGTTTCTGTTATCTCTTTCAAGTGCATCTTAATTGGACTATAATTATAAAATTGAAAAGTGTCTTTGCATTCTTCCCTGAGTTTTTGACATTAGGAGAGTTGTTTCCACACCTTAACTTTCCTTACAAGTGGTATCAGAGCTTGGCCAATTGTGTTATCCTTGTGGGTATGTTGGGTTTTTTTTTTAGTCAATTTTTGTTCAGTGGGAGTCTTGTGAAATTTTGGTAATTTGAATTACAGATTGAGATGGCTAGCACATCAGAAAAGATTGAAATAGAGAAATTCAATGGCAGCAATTTTGAGTTGTGGAAACTTAAAATGGAAGATCTATTGGTTGATCGTGATCTATGGATTGTTGTGTCTAGAACGAAGCCTACAAGTATGAAGCAAGAATATTGGGACCTTGCAGATAGAAAGTATAAGGGGCTGATAAGGCTCTGTTTGGTAGACTCCATTCTTTTGAATGTGCATGAAGAGAAGACTACATCTTCCTTGTGGAAGAGACTGGCATCTATTTATTAGGGGAAGTCCTTGGTGAATAAACTGTTCCTGAGGAAGAAGTAGTACACTTTGAGAATGCAGGAAGGAGGGTTTGTAGCTAATCATTTGAACACATTCAACATGTTGATTGCACAGTTAACATTTTTTGGTGTGAAGATTGATGAAGAAGATCGTTGCATGTTGGTATTATGTTCTTTGCCAGATTCTTGGGATCACTTGGTGATGGCTATTGGGAGTACGACATCCAATTTTAAGATGGAAGATGTTGTTGCTTCTTTGTTATCAGAAGAGATGAGAAGGAAATCTTATGAGATGGGGGAGGAGGCTCTTGCTATCAGAGGCAAGTCAAAAGATAAAGGCAAGAAGAAGGACAAGAAGTCCAAATAGAAATCAGAGGGGAGATCAAAGTCTCCTAGAAAGAAGTCCAAGGTGAAGTGCTGGAATTGTGGGCAACCTGGTCATGTCTAAAAGGATTGTAGAGAGGAGAAAAAGAAGAAGAAGAAGAATTCTTTCAACAATGATTCTTCTCAGAGTGATGCAGACGCCTTCATTGCATCCTTGGCTACACAGGCATCAGATGATGTCTGGCTGATTGATTCTAGAGAATCTTTCCACATGACATATCATAGAGACTGGCTCATGAAATATTAAAAATAAAATGGTGGAAAGGTGTATTTGGAAAGTGATTCTTCATTGGAAATAGGTTGTCGTGGAAGAGTCAGAATTCAATTCCCTAATGGAAGAGTGAAGGGAATCAATGATGTAATGCATATACCAGGTCTGGCTCAAAAATTACTTTTTGTTAGTATGTTGAATGATATTGGAGTGCAAGTCACGTTCTCTGGAAATGGCTGCAAGATGACTAGAGGCTTTATGATGCTAGCAAGGGTGCTTGTATTGGTACCTTGTATAAGCTCGATGCACATGTTGTTCAATGCAATAGTGTCTTTGCCAAGTCACAGAAAGCTACTCATGGAGGAAAAGAGGAAGAAATTCTTAATAGTGTAAACTCTATGGAAGTTAAACTCCCAGTAGAAAAGACTATGCTCTAGCATCATAGGCTTGGCCACATTGGTGAGAAAGGTTTAAAAACCTTGAAGAAAAAAAACATGGTTGAGGGGCTTGAAGATTGTAACCTTGAATTTGAATTCTGTGAACATTTTATATATGGAAAACAGCACCGTGTTTCATTTTATTCTAGTCCTCAAAAATCTTTTGGTTTGCTTGATTATATACATTTTGATATTTTTGGTCCAGTGAATGTTCCTTATTTGTCTAAGTCAAGGTACTATGTATCATTTATTGATGATTATTCAAGAAGGGCATTTGTCTATTTTTTGAAAAGTAAATCAGAAGTGTTCAATCGGTTTAAGGAATTTAAAAACCTTGTAGAAAATTAGACTAGAAGAAAAATAAAATGTTTAAGTACTAATAATGGTGGTAAATTTTGTTTTGATGATTTCAAGAGGTATTGTAAAGATTATGGAATTAAAAGACATAAAACTACACCTTATACTCCACACCAAAATGGAGTTGCAGAAAGATTCAACAGGATAGTGATGGAAAGAGCACGAAGTGTGCTGAGTAGTGTTGGCTTGGAGGAGAAGTTTTGGGCTGAGGCAGTTGCTATAGCATGTTACTTAATAAACCATTTTCCAAATTCTGCTCTTATTGAGAAAACACCTTTGGAAGCATGGTCTGGTAAGAAGCCCTCCTTAAGACATATTTATGTTTTTGGTTGTGAGGCATATGCACATGTGTCATATGAGAAAAATTCTAAGTTGGAGAACAAGGCTATCAAATGTATTTTATTGGCTATAGTGTTGGCATAAAAGGATACAAGCTTTGGAATCCTAATATGGAGAAGGTTTTGTACAATAGAAGTGTAATCTTTCGTGAGCTAAATCCTTCTACGTTGGATCTGCAGTCAGAGAAAAAGTCAGAAAACAATAAGGATGTAGTTGTAATTCCTCCGATGCCAGAGAAAGAGGAATTGAAAATTCAAAATGTACCTAAAACTAAGGAGAGCTCAAGCAGTTCTGAAAGTTCTAAAGAAGAAGAACAACCTTAGCCTCAGCAAGTGAGGAGGTCAACTCGTGAAAAAAAGCAACCTGATAGGTATGGGTTTTCTTTGATAGATTCTACTTGTGCCTATGCTTTAATCTCTAGCACTAATGAACCTAGGACTATGAAAGAGGCATTTAAAATGTCTAATTCAAACTCTTGGTTGGAAGCCATGAATGAAGAAATGGCATCATTAGAAAAGAATGATACTTGGAGTTTGGTGCCCTTGCCTGAAGGCAGAAAAATTGTTGGCTAAAAATGGGTATTTAAAAAGAAAATAGGTCTGGATGGCAGTGTGGAAAAATATAAGGTGAGGTTGGTTGTGAAAGGTTATTCCCAGGTAGAGTGAATTGATTATGGGGAAATTTTTTCTCCTATAGCTAAGCTGACGTCCATTAGATTTCTTTTGTCACTTCTAACAACATATGACTTAGAGGTCGAATAGATGGATGTGAAGACAACATTTCTTCATGGTGATCTTGAAGAAGAGATTCATATGTCCCAGCCAGAGCACTTTGTGGAAAAAGGTAAAGAAAGATTGGTTTGCAAGTTGAAAAAGTCTTTGTATGGGTTAAAGCAGTCTCCTAGAATGTGGTACCTAAATTTTTATACTTTTGTATTGTCTTTGGGATTTGTAAGTTCAAAATCTAATCATTGTGTGTATTATAAAGCTGAAAATGATTGAGTGCTTATTATTGCTCTCTATGTTGATGATATGTTGTTCATAGGCAATAGTAAGTTAATGATTTCTAATCTTAAGTCTTAGTTGTCTGCTAAGTTTGAAATGAAAGATCTTGGTGTAGCAAGGTATATTTTGGGGATGAAGATAACTAGGGATAGGAATAGTAGAAAACTTTGGCTCAGTTAGAGTAAGTATATTATGACTGTTCTAGAGAGATTTTGTATGAATGATTGCAAGCAGATAGTTGTTCCAGTCCTTCAAGGAACGAAGCTATCTATTGAAGACTATCCAAAATCTCCTATTGAGATGGAGGAAATGACCAGTGTACCCGATGCTAGTGTGGTTAGTAGTCTTATGTATGCAATGGTCTGTACAAGGCCACACATTTCCCAAGAAATGGGAGTACTTAGTCAGTTTATGGCTAATCTTGGAAGGACACATTGGGATGATGTGAAGAGAGTATTTAGATATTTGAAGGGAACCTCAGAATATGCTTTATGTTACCATGGGAACTTGGATGAATCATAGAGGACTCTCAGCATTTGAGGTTATGTGGATTCCTATTGGGCAGGGGACATTGACAGCAGGAGATCCACCAATGGATACATTTTCATGATGAATGGTGGTGCAGTGAGTTGGATAAGTAAGTGGCAGGCTGTAGTTGCTTTGTCCACTATAGAGGCTGAATACATGGAAGCTACACATGCTTGTAAAGAAGCGGTTTGGTTAAAACTTTTTTATTCTAACATTGGTTTTGATGCATAGAAAATAACTATTTTTGTGACAGTCAAAGTGTAATTTTTCTGGCAAAGAATCCTACTTTCCATGCCAGGACGAAACATATAGATGTACAGTATCACTTTGTATGAGATATGGTGGAGTATGGAAAGGTTTCATTAGAAAAAGTGGATACTCTGGAGAATGTTGCAGATGCATTGACGAAGCCAGTGAGCACAGACAAGTTCAGGTGGTGTGCCAATTTGATGGGCCTCAGTGCCCATGAATTTTAGTAGTTTTGGTGTGCTCTAGAGGTGCCTGTGTGATCTTCGTCAAGTGGGAGATTGTTGGAAATATGTGCCTCAATCACACAGGCTGAAACCTCTGGAAGAACCAAGTCGGTGTGACATTTATATTATCTGGCCCACTAGCAGCTTTGGAACCTTGTGAAAAGTTTTGGTCACTAAGAGCTTGCTTCTATCTTGTCGATTGGTGTTATCGCTGTGACATGTTGATCATTGTGATAGTTTCTATCTCTCACCACTCATGGAACCTCTTGCTAATAGTGTTACACTCGAAGACATCAGGGAGACCCTTGGCCAAAAGGCTTGCTTCGATATGATGTTCCATCGATAGTGGTAAGTCTTGCTGACATTGGTGTTTGGTAATGGGTGTCTTCAGTGAGACTCCTAGTGACTGAACTCTTTAGTGAATGGTGTGAACATTCAGAGTAACGTCTCAGTGATAGCGGTAAGTCTTGCCTGCTGATGGACATTTCAGAATAACATGAAGGTTCGGTATGATCTCTTGGCAAAGGATGATAGTCTTTCCAATGGGAATACTCTTGTCTATGTGACTTTGGAACTTCGGTGTGATGTCTCATCGAATGGCGATTGTCTCACCGATGAGATTTTTAAGGTCAATGCGACCTTGTGAACTCGGTGGAACCTCTTGTAGATAGCAATGACTCTTGTCGACATTGATGGTTGAGTCTTGTGGCATCGGGGTACATGGTTAGTGTCTCACCAACATACGAATAAATTTTGAACGCCTTTGGCTGATTGACCATCCTAAGTGGTTTGTCCTCAACCAATCAGAGGAGCTGAATGGGAACCGCTAGTAGTTGGACTGTTGTGGCCGTTACTGAGAGGAAGTTCAACAGATAGGGTCGTCATGGATATACTCTAGAGATGGAAAATTGTGATCAGTTTGATGGGTTGTTGGATGAATAGTTCAATGTGTATCAGTGTGAATTCTATTCTGAGAAGGCTATAACTTGAATGTTTCCAGTACAAGGTTGATCATTGTGAATGCTACTGTAAACTGACATCAAAAAGATAAGTTTGATCTCTGTATGTAATCTCTATTACTGTAATACAAAGTGACTTCTCGTGGTGTGGTGGATTTTTCTCCCGTAAGGGTTTTCCCATGTAAATCTGGTGTTCATCTGTGTATGATTACTTCTCTGTTTCAGTTATCTCTTTCAAGTGCATCTTAATTGGACTGTAATTGTAAAATTTAAAAGTGTCTCTACATTCTTCTCTAAGTTTTTGATGTTAGGAGATTTGTTTCCACACCTTATCTTTCCTTACAATCAGAACGTGTTGGAGCAATTTGTTTGGTCACACAAATTTCCAAACAAAAGTTGCACCACTTTGCAACATTACACTACTTGCATTTGACACTTTTTCCATCAAGTGAAAACTGGACACCATAGGAAAATGACTCTGAAATAAAAAAAACCAAGAGAGGTTATTGTAGAGGGCCCCAACACAATCATGTAGGCTTAGACAGAAATTTTTTAAGCATCACGATTTTCAATTAATAGCCCATCAAAGATTGCTTCCCTTTTGTATTTTGGACCCTTAAGGGATCGATCTGGTTAAACATATCAGAGTGATTCTAGGTGTTTGGGTGCAAAAGAATACCATGTATAGTGTAAACGTACCCATTCAGATGCATTGAAATAACCTTTTTGGTAACACGAATTGTAGAACGGAAGTTGCACCACTTTGCAACTTTCAACTATGTACATTTGACAACCTTTTCCCCAAGTGAAAATTTTCCACCATGGGAAAATGCCTCCAAGATAGAAAAAACCAAGAGTGGTTATTATAGAGGTGCCCAATATAATCCCATAGGATTAAATGATAATTTTCTAAGTGTCACGGTATTCGAGTAACAACATATTGAAGTTTGTAGCCATTTTGCACTTTGGACCCTCAAGGGATCAATCTAGTTGAACATAGCTTAGAGTGATTCTATGTGTTTGGGTGTGAAAGACCACCATGCCTAGTGTAAAAATACCTATTCAAATGAATTGGAACATATGTTTGGTCACATGAGCTACAAAACGAAAGTTGCACCACTTTGCAACTTTCAACTACTTGCATTTGACAACTTTTTCCCCAAGTGAAAATTTGCCACCATAGAAAAGTGCCTCTAAGATAGAGAAAAATGAGAGGGGTTATTGAACGGAAGTTGCACCACTTTGCAACTTTCAACTATGTACATTTGACAACCTTTTCCCCAAGTGAAAATTTTCCACCATGGGAAAATGCCTCCAAGATAGAAAAAACCAAGAGTGGTTATTATAGAGGTGCCCAATATAATCCCATAGGATTAAATGATAATTTTCTAAGTGTCACGGTATTCGAGTAACAACATATTGAAGTTTGTAGCCATTTTGCACTTTGGACCCTCAAGGGATCAATCTAGTTGAACATAGCTTAGAGTGATTCTATGTGTTTGGGTGTGAAAGACCACCATGCCTAGTGTAAAAATACCTATTCAAATGAATTGGAACATATGTTTGGTCACATGAGCTACAAAACGAAAGTTGCACCACTTTGCAACTTTCAACTACTTGCATTTGACAACTTTTTCCCCAAGTGAAAATTTGCCACCATAGAAAAGTGCCTCTAAGATAGAGAAAAATGAGAGGGGTTATTATAGAGGGCCCCAATATGATCCCATAGGATCAGACGAGAAGTTTCTAAGTGTCACGATATTCGAGTAACATGTTGAAGTTTTTAGACATTTTGCACTTTGGACCCTTAAGGGATCGATTTGGTTGAACATAGCTTGGAGCGATTCTGTGTGTTTGGGTGCAAAAGAGAACCATTCCTAGCGTAAAAATACCTATTCGGATATGTTAGAACATTCATTTTGGTCACACGAGCTATAGAACAAAAGTTGCACCACTTTGCAACTTTCAACTACTTGCATTTGACTTTTCCCCAAGTGAAAATTTGCCACCACAGGAAAATGCCTCCGAGATAGTGAAAACTGAGAGAGGTTATTGTAGAGGAGCCCAACACAATCCCATAGGATTAGACGATAATTTTCTAAGCATCATAGTATCTAAGTAGCAACATGCTAAAATTTGCAACCATTTTGCACTTTGGACTCTTAAGGGATCAATCCAGTTGAATGTAGCTCAAAGAAATTCTGCATGTTTGGGTGTGAAAAAGGACCATGCCTAGTGTAAACATACCTATTCAAACACGTTGGAACAACCTGTTTGGTAACACAAGCTACAAAACAAAATTTGCACCACTTTGCAACTTTCAACTACTTGCATTTGACAACTTTTTTCAAGTGAAAATTTTCCACCACGGGAAAATGCCTCTGAGATAGCTAAAACTAAGAGAGTTTATTATAGAGGGGCCCAACAGGATCCCATAGGATTAAATAAGAATTTTCTAAGCATCACAGTATCCGATAGCATGCTGAAGTTTGTAGCCATTTTGCACTTTGGAACCTTGAGGGATCAATCTGGTTGAATGTAGCTCAGAGCAATTTTGTATGTTTGGGTATGAAAGAGGACCATTTCTAGTGTAAAAATACATTTTTCAACACATTGGAATAGTCTGTTTGGTCACATGAGTTGTAGAACGAAAGTTGCACCACTTTGCAACTTTCAACTACTTGCATTTGACAACTTTTTCCTCAAGTGAAAATTTGCCACCACAGGAAAATTCCTTTGAGATAGTGAAAAGGAAGAGAGGTTATTGTAGAGGATCCCAATGTGATCCTATAGGATTAGACAAGAAGTTTCTAAGCATCACAGTATCCGAGTAATAGCATGTTAAAAGTTGCATTCATTTTGCACTTTAGACTCTTAAGGGATCGATATGGTTGAACGTAGCTCAGAGCGATTCTGCATGTTGGGGTGTGAAAGAGGACCATGCCTAGTGTAAATGTACCTCTTTGGATGTGTTGGAACAGTCTATTTGGTCACATGAGTTGTTGAATGAAAGTTGCACTGCTTGCATTTGACACTTTTTCCATCAAGTGAAAACTGGACACCACGAGAAAACCACTCTGAGATAACAAAAATTGAGAGAGGTTATTGTATAGGGGCCCAACATGATCTCATAGGATCAGATAGAGATATTTTAAGTGCCATGATTTATGAGCAATACCCCATCAAATATTGTTGCCCTTTTGCACTTTGGACCCTTAAGGGATCGAGTCGGTTGAACGTAGCTCGGAGCGATTCCGCATGTTTGGGTGTGAAAGAGGACCATACCTAGTGTAAATTTACCATTCCTAGCATAAATACACAAATTTTGGTTTGAGGTTGAGGTTGGAGATGTTGTACTTAGAAGGAGATCAATAAAATTCATTGTTTCCTTGTAATTTTCTATATTTTTACTAGAAATTTGATGTTTCCTTGAACTGTATGGTTCCGTACAGGGTGATTGTGCTCTCTTTTGGATTGAATTCAGTGGGAAGTAGACTTAACTTTATTTTAGTTATGGTTTGGTTGGATTTCAAGTTATTTTGTGCATTTTAGACGTCAATTACTGAGGGTCAGTTTATATACCCTATTTTAAGGGTTTTGAGTGCATTAAAATGTCATATTAAGCCTTCCACCCACTGTATGCTTATGTAACTCAATGGAAAGGTTTAGTTATGGTTCTAGAACATTTTTCCAAAGTTTTGTGTGCAAGGGAGGTGAATAGAGGGTTTTAAGGTGATGCCCTAGATGTCAAATGGTGCATTTTTTAGTGGAAAATTGTGGTTTAGTGCTAGGGTTTGAAGAAACCTTTGGGGGCAGCAATATCTCTTCAACTTTTAAGCTTTTGCAGACCTTGTTGAAGGTGTTTCAAGATTTGGTTGGCTGTGGGGAGGTTTGGAGTATGGGTTTTCAATAAATCCTTGCCTAACTTGTGAAACAAGAGGGTTTTGGGGTTCGTTATGTTAAGAGGGATTATCACGCCCTAAAAGTGGAGGAATTGGTGGTTTGATAGACTAGTTAATGCTGCCCAATGGTGTTTTTCATGTGATAGGAAGAATAAAGAGGGGTTGCTTTGTTAATTTGGCCTAATTGGTCTTGTGGACAATGTATTTTTCTTTTTTTGTGAAAGTTGATCCAAAAGAGTCTTATGAGGGTTTGAAGTATGTTGAAGAAGGCTTAAATGGGTACCTAAAATGGTAGTTTTTTGCACATATTCTTAAGGAATTCTGAGAGTTAAGGTGGGAAAAATAGGTCTAAAAACCTATAAGAGTCATTAGGTGAAAATTTGAAAATAAGCCAAGATTGAGTTTTGAGGGAAGGAAGGAGGTTGGAATCCTTTTGTATTATGGAAATGAGTCGATTCCCTCCCTATATTGCTATTAGAATCACTTCAATTTTACATTTTTTTGCACTTTTTTCACATTGACAACTTTTCAATTTTAAAATTACATCATTTTGACAAATATGCAACGTGAACTCCAAAATTACCTCAAAACCAACTAACATGACTTATTACATTATAAATTGGTCTAATATGACCCTATTAAATTGACAAAAATCAAAACACAAAACTAACTTAAGACTTCCATGAACCAAATTTTCTCAATAACCTTGGTGCACCTACACTAAATTTCAATATTTGAGTAAATATCATTACAAGTAAATCTCATTACAATTCCTTAGGTACTCTATTCTCACAGATATTTTACAATGTTACTCATACATTCGAGATTTTCTTATAATGTCTACATCATAGGTGCACATTATGAGGTTAACTTCAAATGAGTAACTTGAGATTCCCTCGCTAAGCTTCACACACTCTTTTATAATGGCTTCAAATCAGAATTGAGATTTATCAAAATCATCAAAATAAGGATGTTGCATTGCATTTTTGGCTGAGATTCTCTTTGATAGCTCATAAATCAGCATTTTCTACAAGGAGAGACCAATCAATTTTTAGTAGTTTACTTACAAATATGCAAAGTAAAAGAAGAAAAAGAAAGATCATCCAAAATGGATTTAATGAAATTAAAATAGATGGAAGGCCCTTATAGATAGGCATGCAAGTCTCTCAACTTAGTCACTCTTGGTCATACATCTTCACTGGGAGTTCCAAGATACCTATTGCACACAACACCTCTCATGAATAGAATAACTTGAAATTTGAGATGCTCTTATAATGTCTACACCATAGGTGCTCATGATAAGGTTAACTTAAAATGAATAACTTGAAATTCCCTCACCAAGCTTCACACACACTTTTGTAATGGCTTAAAATCATAATTGAAATTTTTCAAGATCATCAAAATAACGATGTTGCATTACTTTTCTGGATAAGATTATCTTGGATGGCTCATAAATCTGCATTTTTTGCAAGGGGACACCAATCAATTTTTAGAAGGTTACTTACAAATAGGAAAATTAAATGAAGATGATAGCATTGGAATTAAACAAATTAATGTGCATACAAGTATAAATTAATAAGAACCAATGTGCATACTTACAAATTAATCCAATGAACCATCCAGGTCTACTCTACTCTTTATTATGTCAAGTATTGCCTCATGGTAAGACTCACGTACCTTCCACAAGGTCTTGGTCAAGGGTCTACCCCCATATTTGGTCAAACAAACATTGGATGCCACGACAAGGTTCGAATAATGAAGAATCTTATGATGCATGTCAAAGTCCTAAAATAGCCAATGTTTAACACTTTTATGTGGGTACCTTCTCAGCCACATTCCAGTAACAAAAACTGAGCCTATAGGGTATTTGATGTTTTCTCCATCTATAATTGGGGCGTCCAATTTTTGTTTGGCCTCAACACAACAACACAATTAATAGTATGTTCCCTCTTTGTTGTATTCATCTGCAATAACTGCATAAACATGCCCTACATTGATATGTGCAACAAATCTCTTGAAATTAGTCAACATTATGAATACACTACAAAGTAAGATAACAATATGGAATTTCAATAACTAAGCAAGTAGATATATTACCTGGTTGAACTAGATCTGATATGTGGTCAAAGTCGACTAATAATTCCATCTATGTTAGTTCCAATGTCATCAGAGGGTGGTATGTGTGAAGTGGGCTAAGATAACTTATCAACCATTTTTCAACCCACTCCTCTGACTCACAATCATTCTAGGCTTGTATTGTATATGCAGAAAAAAATTGTGCCATCTTTCGTGTATCGATACTCCATGAACCTACATTTGAGCTAAGGAATTTTTCTAGCTCACTCAATCCCATTAGTGGACAACAATCCTCATATGGTGCAATGTTAGTATCATCCATCAACCAAAAAAATCTACAAACTGAAGGTGTACTTTCATTGCCTGGACCCATCAAATCATTACACCACTCGACGATTGATCTTGCATTCATCAACTTTGCACTATCTTTATACTTTAACTCTTCTCATGCTAATGCTCTTTTCATGGATGCTCCTGCACCATCATGCTCCCCCTTTCCATGCTCGACCTCACAAACTTTTCACATATGTTGAACACCTGTAGTGACATGCATCCTGCACAATGAGTAGAACATGTGCTAGTTCTTGAACTGTGTTGCATAGTTATCCGACCATATTATATGTCGACCCTATGCTATTCCCCTCTAAGCCAAATCATTGTAGAACATCTGGAACCAACCTTGCATGAACTTTGGAGAATGTGTGCGATCATCACTAATATAAAAATGATACTCCCTCAATACCTTCCGTTGGTCCTTTGTACTATTAGCTGCATGAATGAATGCTATGTGCATACATATTAAAACTTGTGTGGAGTTGTAATACTATGCCTGCACCTCATGTTGTGGTTGTAGAGTGTAGCTCTCTACAAAGTAAACTAGCGATACTATGTTTCCAACTGGAAAGGTGTCCTTGCATAGCTTGAATTGTGTGTCCAACTATTGAGCTCTATGGATATGCCTTGCATATGCATACACTATATTGTCACAAAACATGGACATTAACTGATACACTAGAATCTTTTGAATAACCAAATCACATCTTTTTTCTTGAGACCCATCTTTTGTAACGTATGCCACTATTTTATACTTCTCGAACTCTACTTGTTTTTGTCCCACCTCATTTGTGCTTTCCATATGTTGACATACTGGCATACGCTGCAAGCCACCACAATGCTCACATGAACCATCCAAACATGTCATGTAGAATATTTGGCCATCCTTTATTCCACATAAAAAAATTTATAAGAACTCTCTTGAATATTTTGGTGGGGCTTCTATGCCACAATCCTGCAAAACATCTTTAGTATGCAAACTTAAACATATAGAACGATAAACATCAAAATGGCTAGAGAATTCAATATCTAGTCTACAACAAGTAGTGTTTGTGTGATTTATCTTGACATAAAAAGGTTTAAGCATTTCAAAAAATCTTTGACAAATTATAATTTGAGGATAATTATTTTCAAATTTAAAAAAAAATGGTGTTTGAGTCGTATCCAAAAAAAACTTTGGATGTGGTTCACGGTTCTGACTACCGATTATCCTTCTTACCACATCCCTTTGATTCGGAGATGGTCTTGTGTTATTCTTCCAATACTCTTCAATTAGTGTTCTCAATGCTTCAAAAACTTTTTTATCTTTTTGTGGCAGTCTCCTTGAGAATTCCCATAATTCATTTGAATCGGTGCCCTCAATTCTTTTCTGCCTTTGAATGACTTTTGATAAAGTTTTTCTACTAATTCTCATTTGTTCACTCATCTTTCTAATGATACAAGCTCTCTTTTTAGACTACTAACCAAAGTTGATGTAATGAAACGTCAAGTGACATTACTATCCTTTGAGTGTGAGGTCTTATCCACACTCTCATAAGCATCCATTAGATTCTTCACAATAGTGTTTTCACTTTATGCATTCAATGTTCTCAACACAAGAGTCTTCATGATCTTTCTATACTTTATACCCCACATCATTTCAACAAATAGTTGACATCTTGTAGTCTCATTTAGCCTTTGAAAGAAGAATTTTCAAATATTATCAGCATATCTTCTACAAGTGCTTGCTGGAATCTTACCTTCCATGTGCTGCAAAATATCCTCATCAATATTAATCAAATACTTTGGCTTTCTACACAAAATTCTAGGTGGTGTTCTCCTAGGTACATACATCTCAACATTAGGAATTTTATCAATATTTAATTGAGGTGGGCTAGATTGTGTACCTTTGATCGAGGGTGGAGTAGAATACATACCTTTGAGGTTCACGTGGGGATGATGGCATACCTTCTTCATCAAATCTGAGTGATGATAAACTCTCAACTTGAGATGCAGTGGATGGTGTCCAACCATATTCACTTGCGGTGGATGGTGTCCCTCCATATTCACTTATGATAAATGGTGTCCCTCCATATTCACTTGTGCTTAATGGTGTCCCTTCATATTTACTTGCGGTAGAAGGTGTGTCTCCAACTATGATGTTTGAATCTGTCCTACCACAACGCTTTCACATTTGTTCCCTTTGTGCTGCTAATGTCTATTCTCTTTTTTATGGTTGAGTTTCCTCTTCAATTGGCTTGTTTTCTTCAATCGTATCCAATTTCTTCTTTTCATGATATGCCCTCAACCATTCTCTCCTTTTGTTTGAAGGTTTCATACTCTTTTTCTATTAGTTTTTTCCTTGTTCATTTCTTTGGCATGGTGGATAATTTTACCTGTAGCATGGTAATGAGATGAATATTAGTTCCTCAAATATGTATCCATTAAAATAAATGAAATATTTCATTCAAGGCTTCATAAAAAATACTTACAATCATCCTGTATGAGGTTAGAGAGTTAAAAATTGTAAACTTTTGCAAAATATGAAAATTTGTCATTTCCAAAAGTGTAAAAAAGTGCAAAAATGAAAGTTTGTAGAATGCCAATGGTCATTTACTTCAAATGGTCATTGGAGGAAGTTAAAATAGTTAATTTTTGGTGGGAAAAAGTTTAAATATGTAGGAGAACTCGTTATAATGGTTCTTGAAGATTTTGAAGAAGAAAATCGAGAAAATATCTGAGTTTTACTATTATTTTCTAGTAAATTCTCAGTTTGCAGGCCTGGTACTATTTCGCACAGGGGAAAACCAGTCTAAAGCTTTGTGAATTTGATAAAGGTAGGAGGTAGCTTTCATTTGATTCTGGTTTGAGCTCCTATTATTGTGTTTGGTGAAATTTTGATCCAATTTATTGTAAGCAACCCATGTAACCCTATTTTAAGGGTTTGTAGTTGTCCACAATGAAACAAAACCTATCCCAGCCTCTATAATTTTTGTAACTAGGTGGGATAGGTCTGAAATGTTATGGATATATTTTTTAATGATTCCCAGTAGTAGGGGAAGTTGTTTGAGCATTTGGGCATGATGCCCTAGTGGTGAAAATATGCATTTTTGAGTGAAATGGTGAGGTTTGAGAGGGGAAATGTATGTAAACTTTGGGGGAAGCAACATTTCTTGTTCCTTTGAGTTTGTGTGGACTAAAATCAATATGTTAGAAGCCTTGGTTGGCTATGGAGAAGTTAGGAATGTGCTTGGGGTTATAAGTCCTAGAATTGTTGAGTTTTATGCTAGAAAATGATGGCTCCATATTGGAATTTGTTGTAGATGCTTACATGATGGTTGAGAGTTGTTTCCTATAGTTTGTGAAAATCATTTGGAAGATTTTGAATCATAGGTTAAGTAAAATAAGGTTGGGAAAGTATATTTCCTATAAACCACTATCATATCTAGACAATGATGACCTAGAATGAGGGTTTTACAATATAGTGCATTGTTGAGTCTTTCTATCTCTCAAAGTTGGTGAAATAAAAGTTTTGAACCCTGTCTCAATGCTGCCCAAGGTTATTTAATTATTTGGAGTTTTTTTGTTGATAGTTTCTTCACAAAATTAATCTAATTTGGTGCATTCTACTATGGGACAATCATTTTTGTTGATATATTTTCCAAAGTAACATACCCTGTTGTTCAAATATGTTAAATAAGGTTGAAAAGAGTTCCTTAATATGCTTTTGGTTTGTAAAGGTTCAAGGTGGGTTAAGAGAAACACCCGATTTAGGGGTTTGGAAACCTACTAGGAATTTGGTGCCTTGATTGGTAGAAAGAGTAATTTTGTAAAAATAGTAATTTGAGTGATGGATTTTGATTTGAATTTGTCTAAGTGATGTTTGTAGATATGTCCTAATGCTTGAACAAAGTTTAGAAATCAATTTTGTTATTTTGGTGTTTTGAGTAATGTGGAACCATAGTGCAAATTGGTGAATTCAATATGCATGTTGATCAAGATTGAATGTTTCAGAGTTTTCTCACAAAGTATTTGGTTTATTTCAATCTAAAGCATGATTATTATAGTGTCTTGGAAGTCTGGTAAAAGATTAGAAGCATGAATGGTTGGTTTTTTGTCATTTTTCCTTGTGGAGCAAGTTGCTTTGAATAGTAAATTGGTACATGTTGAATGAATGGATGGATTCAGAGCTTCCTAATCAGGTTTTTGCTTTGTTCCTATTAGAATGATGATGGTTAATATTTTTTTGAGTTTTATAAAGGTTTAGAGACAAGTTTGATGATTTGATGCTTTATAGCAATGAAGTGAAAATGAAGGTTTTTTGTTCAGAGTTGAAATGAGTTTTTGGTGAATTGTCAATTGATCTTCTCAAGTTGTGTATATATCAAAATATATATAATGGAGAGAAGGTTTAGAATCCCTTGTAGGTAGACTAATAAAATAAAATTTTAAAATATATCACAACATAGGTGATGAGGCAGCTTTAGTGATGAGGTAATTTAGAAATAGAGATGAAAACCAAAATAGTTTCAAAGAGCTATCAATGTGGGAGGAGTATATTCCAGCTTTTTAAGAGACATGTATGGAAATTTTGGTAGCATAGGCAAGGCAATCAGAAAGTTGGTATAACTGTTTGAAAAAATACATCAATGAAATCTTTGGAGAGTGGTATGCACATCCATAATAAAGGATTGAGAAATTATGTTTTATTTTACTTCCTTAAAACTTATGTCATATATATGCGTATACAAAATGTGGAAGCATACACAAGGTAAGTCAATTGCTAAATAACAAAATGTCTCAAAGAGATGTGGTTTAAAAATGTAAATGGAAAGTGTATAGAATTGTGTAATTTAAAATGTGCATTGACAACCTTAGGTTATAATGACAAACAAACAATGATCAATATGGAATATGAAAAATAAAAAAAATAAAAGCAAGCAATAATAGAATGAAAGAAAACATGTAAAGGCTTCACATACCTTAAAAACCAGAGTTTCAAATGGAGGAGTTCTACCCAATTATGTAGCCTTTGCTTCTTTCTTCAAACTCCTCAACAATTTGACTTTTTCAAAAGCTTGTTCCCCTCCAAACCTTAATTGTATATCAATTTTCACTGGAATTCAAAATTGAATTGATATTATATGCCTTTCAACATGAAAACTCTGCTATTTCATGCAAAGGTGGTGGAAAGATCATGAAAAAGGTGGTGGAATGTGAAAAACATACATGCACACTTCACAACATCATCAAAAGGCTACTTTTTTCTGGAGCATGCACAAAACCAAGAGAATATGCAGAATGTGGGCCTTGAGATCACGAGTATATTGAGTTTTTTACTATTTTTAGAGCAAGCCAAAATGTGCTCGTGTTATAATGTGAGCACATTATTTCTTGCTAAAACGGTCATATCTCTACTTCTTAAAAACATGCTTGCGTTATGAGAAAGTTTTTTTAATAGATTTCTTTCCTCTCTCTTTGTCTATAACCTCTATACCCTAATTCTATCTCTCTCCCCTCTACCCTCTACTCTTAACCCTTATACCCTCACTCACTCCTTTCTCTCTCCCCTCTCCTCTCTCCCCTATAACCTCTACCCTTAACCCTTATACCCTCAACCCTTAAACCCTAATTCTATCTCTCTCCCCTCTACCCTTTACCCTTAACCCTTATACACTCAACCCTTATACCCTAATTCTATATCTCTCCCCTCTCCCCTCTACCCTTGACCCTTATACCCTCTCTCTCTCTCTCTCTCTCTCTCTCTCTCTCTCTCTC